>JAJOOR010008511.1:0-34763 GCA_036250505.1 Solanum acaule | reverse complement strand
CTCCAAATTTATGGAGAACTACTATTCACCTCTCTATTTCACTTTTTTATTATTTTAATATTATTTCTACTATTTGTAACTAACATATTATTTTTCATATAAGACTATTAATTAAATTTATAATATTAGTAATTCTTTTTAAATATAATATAACATTTTAAAAAATATATTATTTAGTATATAAGTCCTCCCGAATTAACGATATTTTAAATATGTTTTTTTTCAATTTTTGTCACTTTAAGAGATAATTTGATGTTATTATTGATTTTCAATATGAAAAATGCACAAAATTTAAGTGATAAAATGAAATTTTAATTTAAAAACACAATACATGACATAATAATTTAAATATAAGATAAGAATACAATACATAACATAATGATTTTTATAATCACAACAATAATTTAGTAATTTGGTAGGCCATTTCAGATTTAACAATATTTGGAAAAAAAAATAGAGTATGATCTAGAGGATTCTTGTGTTTGTGATTGCGGTTGTGCTTGTTGATTTTTTTTTATCAATTTTTTGTAGTTGTTCTTTTAAATGAAGAGTAAAATATTATTTTATGCTAAATAAAGAATTTTTTTTAAAAAAATAATTTTATATACATCAAAATTATATTGGGTGATTATTTTGAAAAAAAAAGAAAGAACGGGTTTATATTATGAAATAAGAAAATGAAATAGAAATAGAAATAATAATTTAATATTGAGGAGAGAGAACAAGATTATTTTTTAGAGAGTAAAATAGAGAATTGGGTTAGAGTTGGTTGTTTGACAAAATAGAGAACTCTATATTTGTAGAGTAAAATAGAGTGTAGGGTTGGAGGTGCCCTAAAAAGTAAAGACTTGTGTAGTAATTTTTATTTACACTTTAGCCCCTAGGAAGTAGTATAAATAGAGGGTTCTCATTTGTAAATCATTCAACAAACTGTAAGCATTTCACAAGCACTACAAAGCCTTCCTCCAAAGCTTTCGAAGTCTTTCTTTACTCAAAGGGCTTAATTGAGCTTATAAGATCTTGAAAAATTAGTAAAGTAAATTGTCAAGTGCCCCACGGAGCTTTAGTGAGACTCTAAGTTTGTGACAATAGACTCGACCCTATGTTCCATTTTTTTTAACTTTTTGTTCTAATTTGTTGTCAATGATTGCTCACGAAAGAAGTTCATGTAGAAAACATATAAGTTAACGAGATCACAATAGAGAAAAATATAGCTTAGCATCTCAACAGGATCATTTACATACAAAATATTTCTTTATTTATTTATATCGAAGGAACTCTATTCGTATGAAATCTAGTATGTGAGGTTCAAAGGTTATCGATGAAAGATAAGCATGTGCAAATTGTTACTTCCATATATAATTAAATATCTTATTTTTCACATATCCTCATAAATTAATACAGAAGTAAATATAAAGTAGTCCAATGGAAAGATCTTTTTGAATTGATATTCCATCACTTTTAAGTTAGATAATTCAACAACTGATGAATTGTTTGTTGAATCATCCAATTCGCGCTCGCTCTAAAAAAAAGACTATCCACAGTATAAATAGAGAATTAACAAGAACTGCCATTTGCCAGAAAACTCTTCTTTTGATAATAAATCAATCCTTACGCTCAAAGAGATTTCTACCAATGAAAGTGTGGTGCATATATTTTTTTTTTATCATCAATAGGACAACTAACCACCTCGAAGCCAAAGGGAAATTTTTTTTTGCTAAAAATCTGAAAGGGCATATCAAATTTTTTTAAAATTAAAAGGGCAAAATTGCTCCTAACGAAGCGATTTCCCTATGACACAATATTGACGACGTTACTCCGTTAAAAATAAAAATCGCTGCTAGAGCAGCGATTTTATCCAAAAATTTTTTTTTCATTAAATCAATTTTAAGTCCCTTTTTTTTCCTTACATCGCTGCAGGGCAGCGTTCTATCTAATAAGTCCTAATAAGTCAACAAAGGACTTATTAGGAAGTTTAGTTTGTCGGCAGATATAATTAAAGCTTGATTTATCTAGAAAACTATGATAAAAATCAATTAAATTAACACTTATGGCGGTCCATTGTACTTGATGACGATTTTACTTCTCCCTTGCAATGTGTGGCCCTATCTATTTTTTCTCAAAGCCTAATTGACTCCCTACCTTCAAAGCCTACTTGGTGTGGATGGTGGTATGGGACACTATTCACACATTGCACAAAGTATAGCTTGAGGGTTACTTAATGTGAAAGCCAAATGTGAATGAAATAGTTTATATGTTGATTATGTTCTAATATGAAGAATGACTTGTATGTTGGTTATGTTTTTATATTATACCTCTTATGCTTATGTTCATGAAGTTTTCTCAAATTTGCATAAAAGCATGGCTTTCAAATAAAATGTTCATTTTAAGCATTGTTTTTGCATGGCTATCATACTTAGTACTTAATTGTGCTAACCCATATTTCTTCATTTTTACTACAAGCGTAGGTTCCGACATTTGAGTTGATTCTCTCTAGTTGAATTATGCATTGTAATTAGTTGTAACTAGTGTTAATTACCGTTAGCTAGTCAATTAAGTTAGATTGTTAATTAGTTAGGCTATCACATCAAGTTGGTTAGGGAATCAAAAAGTTAGTTAAGATATTTTCTTCTTTTATCTTCTACTTTTGCGTAGTTGGATACAACTGTCAACATTACATTCTTGTGTATAAATACTTGTATCGATCAATACACAAAGTGTGAGTTCACATTTTCTCAAAGTTCAGATTCTGCAAACTGCTTCTCTCAATTGTTGATTATGGCTTCTCTGTTGTTCTTTGATTAGATGCTCACCATTGTTGTGTAGTTTGATATGGTATCAGAGCCTAGCTTGCTCTCGTCTCTTTCGATCTTAATTTTTCGTTCATCTTCCTAGTTGATTCTTTACCATGACAGGTGCTGAAAATATTCCTTCAACAGAGGGAACTTCTACTGGTGGTGATGCGAGCAGTGCTCTTTATGTGCATCCCTCCGATAGCCCTGGAATGGTACTAGTTCCAGTTCAATTCGATGGCACAGGATATCGATTCTGGAGAAGATGAGTCATGCGAGCTTTGTCATTGAAGAACAAGATCGGGTTCATCGATGGTAGTTGTGGTAAACCAACTGCGAATTCACCTCAGTCACGTCAATGGCAATGCTGTGACGATATGGTAACTTCCTGGATCTTAAATTCCTTCACTAAGGAGATTTCAGATAGTGTGGAATATGTTAATGATTCAGTGGAACTTTGGAAAGAACTTGAAGATAGGTATGATCAGATTAATTGAGCAAAGTTATATTAGATCCAGAAGGAAATTAATGATCTCACACAAGGTAATTTGGACATCACTGTCTATTACACTAGAATAAAAAAGCTTTGGGAAGAATTGAATACTCTGAATATGAGAAATTAGTGCTCTTGCACTTGCACTTGTGGAGCCAATGATAGGCTACACAGAGCAAAACAGGATAGACGTTTGGTACAGTTTTTGATGGGGATGAATGAGGCATACACTGTGGTAAGAGGAAACATTCTTATGATGAATCCTCTTCCATCCATGGCGCAGGCTTTCTCTTTACTGATCCAAGAGGAGAAACAGAGAGAATTTAGACCTTCTAGTTGAGTTCCTATGGAGTCAGCTTCTTTGAGTGTAAATACTTCCAATAGTAATGGAAAGGGCCCAGCAGGAAAGAACTATAAGACATCATTCTCCAACAACAACTATTCTGGAAGTAACAGTACCTCAGGAAATAACAATCACTATGGAGGATCCAATTATTACTCAGGCAGCAGTAGCAATAGGAATGCTATGTTTTGTGATTTCTGTAAAAAGACGGGACATATCAGGGAGAAATGCTACAAGTTAAATGGATATCCACAAGGACACAACAACCAGGCTAACAGGAACAATTGATTTCATGCTAGACAGAACAACAATCATGAATATAAAGGAAAGAGAGTTGTGGCTAATGTGCATGGATCTCCTGATGACATGATGCCTGCTCAGGGAGAAGACTATCCATAAGGTAATCACAATCAAAATGCCATACTTACTAAGGATTAATATGCCCATACCATGAATCTCCTACAGCATTTTTGAGTCGAAGGAGAGGACTCAACTAACTCGAACACAGGTGTTGGTTCTGTGAACTTTACAGGTATTGTAGTATGTTCTTCCTTTGTAGATTTTGGCAAATCTTCATGTGAATGTTTTAAATCAAGTGCTGACTTGTGGATCATTGACTCGGGGGCATCAAACCATATAACCTTTAACAGATCCTCTCTGACCAACATCCAAACTATGCCTTACCCTTTGTTTGTTTCTTTGCCTAATTGATATAAAGTTAGAGTGACAGAATTTGGTGATGCAGTGATCACATCTGAAATTGTTTTACACAAAGTATTATATGTGCCTTTTTTTAAATACAATCTAATTTCAGTTCATTCCTTGACTCTTTCCATGAATTGCATAGTTTTGTTCACTAGTGCATCTTGTTTGTTACAGGCCCCTTCAGTAAAGAGGCCTCAAGTGCTTGGTAATAGCAGAGAAGGGCTTTATTTTCTTTGTTCAAGATGTCTGAAGAATAATGTTAAATTCTCCACCTGTTGTTGTATACCCCATAACAACCATAGTCCTTCTTTTTCTAGTCTTAGTAGTAAAGTTTCAAATGATAAGAACATTTCTGTTGAATGTTATCCTTGCTTTGCAAATAAATGTACTGATACTTTTGTATGTTCTTTCACTTTTGATAATGATCAAAATATGTTGAGAAACAATAACTCTTCCACTACTTCTACTAAACATACTGTAGACTTGTTGCGGCACAATAGACTTGGCCATGTGTCTTTTGCAAAGATGAGAAACATACCTACAATTCCAGCTAGTTTTTCTGCTAAACAACCCTTTATGTGTACCATTTGCCCCATGGCAAGACAAGAAAGACTACCTTTTAGTCAAAGTACCACACATTCTAATACCATTTTTGAACTCCTCCATGTTGACCTCTGGGGTCCTTACCACATACCCACACATGACAATTACAAATATTTCATCACCATGGTAGATGACTATAGTAGGCCTACTTGGACTCACTTATTGAGCACCAAATGTAATGCCTTACAGGTTCTTAAAAACTTTGTAAGTATGGCAGAAAATCAGTTCCAAACCACAATTAAAAGTGTCAGGACAGACAATGGGCTGGAGTTTAATAACACTGAAACAAGTTTTTTTTTTAAACCAAAGATATAATACATCAAAGGAGTTGTCCATATACACCCCATCAAAATAACATAGTGGAAATGAAGCATAAGTACTTGCTAGAAACAGCAAGAGCTCTCTTATTTCAATCAAAACTTCCCATGAAATACTGGGATGAATGCATACTTACAACAACACATCTCATAAACAGACTTCCTTCAACCTACCTAAAAAATAAATGTCCTTATGAAGTCCTATATAAGAAAAAGCAAACCTACAGTCAGCTAAGATCATTTGGGTGTTTATGCTATCTCACACTACCCAAAGTTCAGAGGGACAAACTCCAACCCAGAACCACTCCTCACATATTTGTAGGTTACCCGTTCGGAACAAAAGGATATAAGGTGATGAGTCTTGCCACAAAAAGAATACATGTGTCTAGGGATGTAGTATTTCATGATAATATATTTCCTTTTACTTTGACTTCAGAAAAATGCACTTTTCCTTCTGTTCTTAGAACAGTTTCTTCAACTAATTTCTCTAATTGTATTGAATCAATACCTGATAATACTTTGTTAAATCAAAACACAGATTTGATTCCTACTAACTCAAATGTGTCACACTATTCTCATTCCCCATCCACAATCAGCCTACTCCCACACTGACCTCTCTTCCTGCAGTAATGCAAAAGAGATCACAAAGAGAGAATAAGCTCCCTTCACACTTGAAGGATTACATTTTTTCTATCCCTACTTTAAAGACCCCTGCTCCCACACAATCTATTTCCAATGCTCTTTTTCTCAATGCCTTGTTCACTAAACATCACCACATTCCTCCTAATGTCATTGCCTCCACTAGTCAAGCAGTGGTTGAAAACATTTGTCATGATAGTGAACCTTCATCTTATGAGGAAGCAGCATTAAGTCCTGTTTGGCAAAAGGCCATGATACAAGAATTTGATGCACTCTATGCGAATAATACTTGGGATCTTATGAGATTACCTGCAGGAAAGCAAACAATTGGTTGTAGGTGGGTGTACAAAGTGAAGCACAAATCTGATGGCAGTATTGAAAGGTTTAAGGCCAAACTAGTGGTTAAGGGGTACACTCAACAAGCTGATTTAGATTACACAGAAACTTAATCCCCCGTAGTCAAGATGACCACTGTGAGGACTTTGATTGCATGTGCTATCAAGAAAGGTTGGGATATGTTTCAACATGATGTGAATAATGCATTCCTTCATGGTGATCTCCATGAAGAAGTATACATGAAACTACCACAAGGGTTTGTTGTAGATGACTTAGGGTTGGTATGCAAGCTCAATAAGTCTCTTTATGGCCTTAAGCAAGCTAGTCGACAGTTGTATGCCAAGTTGACTGAAGCTTTATCACTCGGAGGATATGTCCATTCACATCATGATTATTCTCTTTTTTACAAAAAGTCTGGTTCCTTAGTAGTTTTTGTTGCAGTCTATGTTGATGATGTTATCCTCACTGGTACGAGACACCACTGAAATCACATATCTAAAGGCCTACCTGGACAGTACATTTAAAATAAAAAATCTTGGTAGATTACATTACTTTCTGGGGTTAGAAATACTTGACATACCAGGAGGGGTTCTTATCTTTCAAAGGAAATTTGTGCTGGATCTATTAAAGGAATATGATTGTTTCAATTATAGCTCACTTTCTTCTCCTCTTGATCCAACTGTCAAGCTCAGAGCCAAAGAGGGAATTCCACTTCCTGATCCCACATATTATAGAAAACTAGTGGGAAAATTGAATTTTATTACCAACACTAGATTGGACATAGCCTTTAGTGTTCAACACTTGAGCCAATTCATGCAGGACCCCAGAACTCCACACCTACAAGCAACTTTTCATCTTCTTAGATATTTGAAACATGATCCAACCTCGGGTCTTCATCTATCTAGAGATCCTGATTGCTCAATTAAGGCATACTGTGACTCAGACTGGGCATCCTGCCCAGACTCAAGAAGATCAGTTAGTGGCTAATTGGTTCTACTTGGAAATAGCCCAATCAGTTGGAAATCAAAGTAACAAGAGACCATCTCACTATCCTCTGCCGAAGCAGAATACAGATCCCTCAGAAAAGTTGTAGGTGAATTGGTTTGGCTTCACAGGTTGATTACTGAGTTGACTATATCTGATCCTTCTCCAATCCTTGTCTTTTGTGATAGCCAGTTTGCTATTCATATAGCTCACAACCCTGTCTTCCATGAAAGGACCAAACACATCAAAGTTGATTGTCATTTTGTACGCAATAAACTTCAGGAGGGGCTCATCTCCCTTCATCACATTTCCACTACTGAGCAGCTAGCAGACATCCTTACAAAGGCACTTACTGGTGTCAAACATTCAGCAGTCCTTGGCAAGTTGGCTGTGAGATCATCACTACCAACTTGAGGAGGGGTATTAACAATCTAATTATGCATTGTAATTAGTTGTAACTAGTGTTAATTACCGTTAGCTAGTCAATTAAGTTAGATTGTTAGTTAGGCTATCACATCAAGTTGGTTAGGGAATCAAAAGGTTAGTTAGGATATTTTCTTCTTTTATCTTCTACTTTTGCTTAGTTGGATACAACTGTCAACATTACATTCTTGTGTATAAATACTTGTATCGATCAATACACAAAGTGTGAGTTCACATTTTCTCAAAGTTCAGATTCTGCAAACTGCTTCTCTCAATTGACGATTATGGCTTCTCTGTTGTTCTTTGATTAGATGCTCACCATTGTTGTGTAGTTTGATAGAAGTAGTTTTATTAGCATCTCTTTCTAGGGAGTTAACAACAAAGGAAGGAGATGCTTCAAAAATATAGAATCGACATGATTTGAAAAACTTGCGAATAATCCATATGATCCGAAAGGTAAATGGTTTTATTCATATATTGTCCAATACACAAATTGGAAGAGATTAATTTTAGTACTTGTTACAATTACAACTCCAATTCCTCATATTTGGAGTTTAGTTTTGGCTAATTCTGATGATATCTGATCATTAGAGTTGGGTAATTGTAATTCCAAATCAATTGATTTACTCAACTGATTCATCTTCTCTTTATTTACTTCAATATCCTCTGCATTTGTCTCCATCTTTTTTCCCCACAAAAATCCGTAAAGCCCAGCCACTACTATGAATGACCCTACAACTCTGATATATTTCAAAAAATGATCAAACAAATGCTAAATGTTTTACAATATTTTTTTTATTTATAGTAATTAGCTTACAATATGAAAATAAAGTATTTGGCTTTATATGCTTACACTCCAAGGTATAATTTCTCACGAAGCAAAGTCCAACTGAGAAATGCAGAAATAACCAACAACAACGGATTGAACATCGAGACATATAAAGGACCTTTTTTCTCGATGCACCATGAGCTCAGGAAAAATACTAATGATGTACTCACAGCTCCCTGTTTTCAACATTAAATAAAACTTATCATGATCATAAACAAATTACTCCATATGATACTTTCTAGTCTTCCTTTAATTAATCAAAGAAAAAGTGAAATTTGTAACTTGTAATTGAATAGGATAAGTTATCCATAATTTTAGCATGTTAAATTATACTTTTTCTGTCCCAATTTACGTGGATTTTTTGTTTTTCAAGATTCAAACAATTTAAGTTTGACCAAGAATTTGTGCATGAAATCTTAAAAATATTTGTAAACTCCGTAAAAAATAGTATAAGTCACAATAATTGACAATTAAAAAGATAAATGCAAAATTTACTGTCAAGGATATAACTTGTTTGAATATCGAAATCTGAAAGATACCACATAAATTGGGACAGATGGAGTACTGTATATAAATTCGTTATATAAGTAAGTTATTAAATAGAAAAGCAAAGCTAGAGTTGTACATTATAGACCACAGAGAGAGCTCTAATGGGGTTTAAAGCCCATTCAGAAAGTGTAGGGACGATGCAAAATCCAATAATGACACTCTCCACACTTGCCATTAAGCACATCAAAGTTATGCATGTATATGGAGCTGCATACTTCTCATTTACCTTTGTTTAATTTAACCAACAAATTAAAAAGATTTGTTAGAACTAAAGTAGTACTAGTTTTTTTACTTTTCAAAAAATTAGAGCTGTGTGTGGATGGTGTATATAGTAGTATATATTACCTGAATGATTAACCAAATGGCATAAGTAAGACTGCATACTATAAGTAAAAAAGGTCCTAAAAAGAAGTTGGAATTGACATCTTTGCCTGTATTTTCTGCAAATTTCCAGTGAAATCCTAACTGACCAATAACAACTTTTCCATGATATAATGACAATAACATTGCACCTCCAACACATACTATTGTACCCCAAAACTTAGCTTGTCCTGCTATACTTCTTAATCCCAATTTTTCAATCCTGCACCCACAAAATTAAAATTATTTATTTTTTATTTTTACTTTTGAATATTTGTAGAGAAAATACAATTAATTACCCCAAGGGTACGGCTATGATAAATGTGAAAGCTGGGATTAGATTATCAATGGCAGAAGCAATCGTTGGAGTTGAATTCGTTAAGCCGATGAACCATGCATATTGGTTCGCTGTTATCCTGCCATTAAAAAAAAATAGTGAAATTTCGAGTGTATAATTATATACAACAACTATGGGGGGTTAAGGCTAAAGTTTCATTAAATAAATTTTTTTCACGGTAGAACCTCAAATAATTCGTTTCTCACTTTTTCATTGTGTAACTCACATGCCACGTACGTGGATTTATTATTTCAAATAGAAAAGAAAATTCTTACCCGAAAATAGAACACAAAAATATCTGGAAAAGAACAGAGATTGTCAACTTGGATTCATTTTTCCTGTCAAAAAACAAGATGCATGAGTAAATAAAAAAAAGCTGATTCAAGAGACAATTATGATAAAATATTATGTTTTCGATTTCCAATTGCAGGGACAAAACCCATCAATTAATTTGCCAAGAAAAGAAAATTCATCCTTAATTCGTTAGTTAACTTCCACCTGATTTTTAAAAAAAATATGTGTCTCAACTCTCACTCTCACCCTATTGGTTTTGGGATCTTGATAAATATGGACTTGTGTTGCATAAAACTTATTAAAAAGAGGTTAGTGTGAATTTTGCTGTTTTGAACATGAGATACCTCTCGAAGTAGAAAGCAAATGGAGCAATGGAGATAGTTGCAAAAATAGGCCTATAAGCTGACTGAACAAAAGGATTCATGCCACCATCCATCACTAACTTTGATATTATTATCATTCCAGCAAACCCTAATTGCACAATCACCATTACCACAAAAGCCAACAATTCATTCCCCATTTTCTTCCTTCTTGATCGATCGCCCAAATTAAACACTACTTCCAATAGTTTAATGGCTGCACAAGCTCTACGAAGTCAGAATCAAATTCTTCCTTCAAGGCCAAAGGGAGGAGAATGATGGTGATTTGTGTACGATAATAGGCGTAAGGAACTATATATTTATAGGAGGGTACTGAACTAGCTAATTAGCATTATAAATATATTAAGGAACTATTCCCTATCTGGTTCACTTTGATAATTACTTGTAGTTCTTATTAAAAATAATTGTCATCTTTTAATGGATCGAAGGGAGTATTCGAAGGAGAATAAATGTTACTATTTTCGGAGCGACCACATTTATACACGCATGTATATAATTTTATAATATAACAACTGGATGGTGTACATTTGTCATCATAAAAAGTTGGGAAAATGGCTTAATATACCCTTTAACTTTGTCATTTAGAATTGATATACCCTCGTTATGAAAGTGACTCATATATACCCTTATCGTTATACAAATGGCTCACATATATCCTTACTGTTACAAAAAGAGCTCACATATACCCTTCATCTTACGAAAGTGAGAAAATTAGTTTTAAATTTATTTTTTGACTTTAGATTTTTTTTAAAATTATATAGGGGTATATATATGATCCTTGTAGCAAAGTTCAAGTAATATTTTAATCTTTTTCATACAATAATTATTTTTTGACTTCTTTGATTATCATTATTCGAGTTTTTTTTTTCTTTTATATAGAGTAAAGAAAAATTTTAAAACCATTTTTTTGCGGCTATATTGTAATTTAGTTTTTGTATTTGTAAAAATAAATAAAAAGTGGGGCATCTATAATAAATTTTACAAGAAATTAGTGAAACATAAATAAATTTGACCATCAAAATAATAAATTTAAATTAGTCATTGAAACAAAAAAGTAAAAAAAAAAAAATATATGTGTGAGGAGGATCAAATATAACCCCATGAATTATATTTTTTTTGAAAAGATAATTCAAAAAATTAATTTAAATTAATTTTTTTCACTTCCATTAGAGAAAAAGGGTATATGTGAGCCATTTGTATACCAATAGGAGTACATACAAGCCACTTTCATAACAAGAGTATATTAGTTCTAGATGACAAAGTTAAAGATATATCAAACTCTTTTCCCTAAAAAGTTTGATAAGCCTGGTTTAATAAGTTAACTCCCATAAGAAAACAGGACTTTCATTTATATGTGTAATTTTTCCAATATTTTAATGTTTAATCTTCTAATTTATATAGACAAAATAATAAGTAAAGAAACTATATATATATTTATTTTTTTTCTTTTTTCATTGATGAGGCCCAATAAAGATGCATCAGAGGGTTGATTAGGCGTCACTTATGTGACTATCCCCCACCACATCGGATAAGAAAGAGATGGGTACTGATCTTCTAATTATATGAGCTTTCTAATCAGAGCTTTCTAATTTGACTCAAGATTTAATTTATTACAAAAACAAACAGAATCATAGAAATTAAGAGAGTTTTGTACGGCGAAAAATATATTAAGTATTAGTATCTCTAATGTTTTGGTTAAAAAATTACAAATGAATGGACATATTTACATGAGTTTTTTATTTTCTTATTTACTCAATAGATTCGTATATGAATTATGAAATCAATGGAAGATTAATTTAGATAAAGAGGCGTTTGATCATTCGATATCATATCACGATATGAAATTGTGAGATAAAATCAACATTATGATTTCATATCATGAGATGGAATCTCATATTCTTCAAAAACCATGATAGGTGAATTCTTTATCATGATTTGAGATTTTTTAAAATAAAAAAATTAACCCATAAGTTTATATTTTGTTAAAACAACCCCACATTTATATCTATTAGCCATTTATTTCATATGTAAATAAAATTTATAATCATATCATTACTTTTTAAAAATTATTATCCTCACCAACATAAAATTTATTATTACTTTAAATCAATTCCTACTTTATCATTTATATTCATCAAGTTCATTATCAAATTTATTTATCAACCAAATTTATTACTAGTACTTTAATGTTTAATAAAAAAAATTCATCTATATTAAGTAAAAAAGACTGATCACAATGCTTATAATAATTTATTATGCGATTTATAAAATTTTATTTATTTGGTAAGATTGAATAAATAATTGAGACTATTATAATAGTCTTACAACTTATGAGATTCTTATGTTTATGATAAATATACAACATAAAAACTCCAAAATTGCATGTCCAAACAAACTTCAACTCCATCTCATAATTTCATATCATGATTTTTTATCATAATTTTATATCGCATAGGCAAACGGACGTAAGTTTTTTTTTACTTTAGAGAATAGAACTGATCGAATGGTCTAGTGAGTAGTGTCTATATAAACAGCATATCTATTTATTGGAATAAATAGATCTTATGTCTACATGTTCTTCTGACCCACAACATATTTTCAGTTTTTGGAATATTTTAGTGGAAAAATACCTAAATTGTAGAAGCAATAATATTATATTTAACTATTTTCCCTTTGTCATTTGAACTAATTATCTTTTAAGATTAAAAATTAAGATATTTACCATTAGAACAACTCTTTATTATCAATATTTACTCTGTGATTCGAACTAATTATCTTAAGATTAAAAATTAGGATATTTACCATTAGTGTTAGGGTTTTGTCTTGATTTTCTTACCTTATTTGAAGTTTATTTTTCCTAAAAGAAAAGACAAAATATTACCATAAATGTTTTTACTTTTCCTAAAAGGAAAATATAATATTCTTCCATATTTGAGTTATTCTTTCCTTAGAGGAAATGTTTGGAGATCTATAAATTGAAGATCCCTATTCTCATAGCATAACACAATAGTATCCACAATGTAGACATTTAAAGAGTTTAGTTTATGAGGAGATTTATTCTCTCAATAGTTTTAATATTTTTTCTTTTATATTAGTTTTCATATAATAATATTATGTTTTTAGTATAAATTTTTGTTATTTGATTTATCAACTATATGATTTGCAAATTGTAAGCTTCCGCATGACGCCTAATCACCCTTCAGAACCCAACAAGTGGTATCAAAGCATATGGTCCAACGATCCCATGGTCCGATGATCCTATGGTTCAACAAGATTGAAGAAAGGTTCAAGTGGTTTCAAATCAATTTGTAATCAACGTGATGATAATGAAGATTTTTGTGCTACTACATGTGGAGAAAAAAATTCAAATATATTTTCAACAATATCTTGCTGCTCCATCATTTAAAACAAAATCAATTTTCAACTCATGCTTATTTTTAAGGATGGGCTTCAACTTTCAACCCCTGCAAACTTTAATGCTCGGGCTCCACTTTTAACTCATGTATCTTTACTTTTAACGCATGAGCTCCACTTTTAACTCATGCATCTTACTTTTAACGCATGAGCTCCACTTTCAACTCATGCATATTACTTTTAACGCATGAGCTCCACTTTCAACCCTGTTCATCACTTTTAACACAGGGCTCCAATTTTAACCCATATCAATTTTTAAATCATGGTAAGCGGCAGTGATACATGAAGATTGTGTGAAGAAAGAGGATCAAGATTATGATGCGAGAAAATTCAAGCCAAAAGGGGAGATTTGTTAGGGTTTTGTCCTGATTTTCTTACCTTATTTGAAGTTTATTTTTCCTAAAAGAAAAGACAAAATATTACCATAAATGTTTTTACTTTTCCTAAAAGGAAAATATAATATTCTTCCATATTTGAGTTATTCTTTCCTAGAGGAAATGTTTGGAGATCTATAAATTGAAGATCCCTATTCTCATAGCATAACACAATAGTATCCACAATGTAGACATTTAAAGAGTTTAGTTTATGAGGAGATTTATTCTCTCAATAGTTTTAATATTTTTTCTTTTATATTAGTTTTCATATAATAATATTATGTTTTTAGTATAAATTTTTGTTATTTGATTTATCAACTATATGATTTGCAAATTGTAAGCTTCCGCATGACGCCTAATCACCCTTCAGAACCCAACATTAGAACAACTCTCTATTGTCAATATTTACTCTATTAAAGGGGCATGAAAGCTGAAAAAAGAAATTAACATGAACCTAAATAAAATGATACGCATGGCACCTTTTAATTGGGTTTGTCCAATTAAACTATTCCTAATCTTTTTTTTGTTTGTTAATATATAGTAATTATATCTCAAACAAGTAACTAGGTACAAGTTGTGATAATTAAGACAGTGAATTTTTGTGGGGGCCTTCCCCTTTTTTTTTTTGTTCGATTCCTTTTTTTCTTCACCGCTTCTTGGCTTCTCCTAAGTAATAATTACTTTCGCATTTGCTATGGCATCTTTGAAATTTTGAATATGGTTTTACACCGCATATTATTTGTCTGAGTGCTTTTAGCTATACTTCAAACAACAATATTAAGGAATTAATAAGTCGTTCGTAAAGTTGACAGGTGGAAATAGTTTTTTTCGGATTGAACAAGTTTAAAGAGGAATTTATATATGTTTCCTGTTTTAATTAAAGTTATTATGAAATGACCTATTCAATTTAATTTACTCTTTAACTAGTTTTGGCGTAAAATAAAATTTTATCTGTTGAAATGTACAAGTTTATAATCTATTATATGTTGCATTTAGTTTTTTACCCATAAATTACATGCTATGTATATTTATGATTGTCTCGATGTGTCAATTGGTTAATTATTATAATGAGAATTGTGGTCATGATGAATTGGTTATGATAAACAAGTCTTTTTGTTCATGTTAACAATTAACATAATTGATGAATAAGATTGTTAGGATTAGATACTTCAGATCGTGATTATAATGTAAATTTTAACTTCATTAATCATTAAGATTATATATATATATATATAAACTTTTTAATTGAAAAACATGTTTGCTGGAGGTGGGATTCAAATGGATTATTGTTAGACTTTCAAAGATTAAATATATGTATATACAATAATTGTATAGTTTTCCACTTTTCTCTATCGTAAAAGATATGACTTGAATAAAAAATTGTTTTAGGCATAGTCAAATTGGTTAATTAAGTCACCTTTACAAGCTAAAGTATGACTTTTATATGTACCAGACACAGGTGTCCGCGCTAGGTCGGTTTCAATATTTATTATTTTTTTATTTTAATTTATTTTATATAGATAGAATTTAGAAAATCAATTAAATTTTAATATAAATTTTAGATATTTTAAGTTGTTAATTACTTTTTGTTTGCGCAAATTTAATGTGAAGATGCCCATAATTAAAATATTTTTCGTCATCATTAGTTGATTTTTTACTCAAAGTAGTTACAACATATAAATAAATATTATTGACATTCAAAATAATAAAATTATAACTAAAGAATATGAATTTAAAAGTAAAAGTCATAGCTAAAATGGATTTCAAATTTTGAAAAAATTATACACTAAATAAATTAAAGTAAAATAAAAAGATATTTTTTTTAAAAAATTTTCTCAAAACACGCTGAAGTCTCTTATATAATAAGAGAAAATACACTAATTTAAAATTAAAAAAATTATGTGCAATTATTAGTAAAGGGTGTAGACCCCAAATCATATAGTATCGGTTTATTTTTTTTGTGATACAAATGATTTGAAAAGGACTGAACTGCGAGTGACAGAAAAGAGAACTAAAAGAAGGCTTCAATTATTGAATTAAAAAAGAGCATTGTAAAAATAGAAGATCAAATAATTGATCAACTCTTTGTTTTCTGTCACACATACAAAAAAAGCATAAATAAATTAACTTTTGGCAAGCTATTTTTTGTGAAAGAGATTTAACAATAAGGGTCATTTTGTTATGGAATGGAAGAAACTAGAAAGAGAAATTAAAGAGAATAAATGATAACTCTTTGCATTGATTCAAATAGAAGAGTACATCCCTATTTATAAATAATTAAGGAGAATCCTTCTTAAAGAAGAATCATTCTTAAAGGAGAATCCTTTTAGATACTAAACTAAAATAAAACTAAATATTTTGCAATTAATGTAAACCCTAGACTTGAAAGGAAATTAAATACTATAAAATATTTTTAGACTAAAAAGAAAAAGTAAAAAGGATTCTACCAAATTTTAACACATTTTAGCATTCTGCTAAAAAATATCCTCTTCTTATTGCCTTTTTTTGTGTGCCTCAGCCTACGGTGCATAAAAGTGTGTCTACTATCGTACTCAGAGTTGATTTAAAGTTTATGATGAATTCGAGATTCTAATTCTTTAAGTTACTCAAATTTTATATTAGTAATTTAAGTTCAATGAATTTAGTAAAATAAATATAAGTTTGAAATTTAAGTAATTGAATTGTGTTGAATGTGTAATCAATACACTGCTCCTACTTGTCGTGCATAAAGTTAAGTTTTAAAACGTTATATCCACTGTTCCTAAATTTAATGCCATTTTTATGCACTAGTAGAGGTATAATTATTTTTAACGGTCATGCCATTGAACAATTTTTATGGGCTCGTGTATACGGGCGCCGGGCCGGCCATGCAGTAGTTCGATGCATGGCGATATTCGAGATTAGCAAGCTATCGTAAGGGACTGATCTTCGATGCATGGCGTATAAAATTATTAAAATTACAATTAATAATAAGACTGAAGTCATAATTCGATACTAAAGAATCTTAAAGATTGAATTCATAAATCTAATCACATAGACTGATGTTAGAATACTTTTTTAACATGAATTGTTAGAATAAAACCATTGAAGCAAGCATTTCGAGGTAATGAATTAATCTTTCAAAAGGAAGGACAAAAATCCCTAGTGAAATTCCTTCTTTTGTTTTGTTTTCGATTTCTTTACTTTTCCACTGGAGAGTGGTGCTTTCATTTTGAATAAGAGGACACGACCAATTCTCCAATCTTTTGTAAAAAAAAAAAGACTCAAGTATATAGTCACTATAATTAATCAACTACAAATTAATAAATCTCCAATTGTCTATAAATACATTCCTCAAAAAATCCGATTCTCGCAGATTATATTCTTTCCCTACTAACAATTCGGGCGGACAATCTATAAAACTTTTCCACTTTCTTTGACTAATATTATTAATTAATTACAAATATACCCAATGAAATTCATGTTGGGTATTATTTGCCTGAGTTTCTTATATAAATAGGTTTTCCTTTTAGAAAAATGTTTAGGATTGGCTAGTCCTTTTCTTGTAGGAAAATGTTTAGACCTCTATAAATAGATGTTTCTTCCTTCTAACTTAATCAGCATTTACAATGTAGTCTCAGGTTTTGAGAGAGAATTTGTGAACCTCCTTGTATTCCGAGTAAATTGATTGAGGTTATTTCTCTCTATATTTTTTACTCTCATATTCATAGTGGATTGCTCATCTCCTTCTTTGTGGATGTAGGTCGATTGACCGAACCACGTTAAATCTTTGTACTTTTTGATATATTTCTCGTTTGTCTTTCTTACTCGTGGTCTTTCGAAGTTTGCTTTGCTAGATTCCACATTCCACCTAATTATTTCGGTCAAAACAATTCAAATTTGAAGTATGTTTAATCAATGAAAACAAAAAAGGTTACAAGACTTATAACATATGCGTCTGTTACGATACCACTACATGGAAGTAGAACATTCTCAAATTTATCGTTAAGCGCAATCAACAAGAAAAAGAAAAAAAAGTTATTCTGCATTGATTCATCATTTATCATAATCCAAAAACTTTTATTAAAATAGAATGTTCTTATTCATTCGTGTTATATTTTAAACATCACATGCCATTATGCACAATATATTTTTATTATTAAGGAGGAAGCGTTGGTCAAAGTGTAGTATATTACTGATTTATGCGTCCTTACAATAAAGGTGACTTGGCATTATTGGTATGGTGCTAGTGTTAAGAATTTATTTTTCATTATTAATTTTAAGAAGATTCTTTTTTAAACTCAAAACACAAACTTAGAAGGATATTTTGAAACTCAATTTCAAGATTAATCAAAATACTTTCTTTTTTTATTAAAGCAGTAATTGTCCAAAATCCGACCAACTCAATAATAGAACCTTTCCAAATATTACTAAATAATTACATTTTAAAAATCATTATTGTTTTACTAGAAAAAATAAATCAAAGAAAAATGATTAGGTTTTTGAAAAATCGATTAAACTTATGATTTAAGAGAAATCAAATTTCCAAAAGAACAGAGTCACCACTTAATTTTTAGTAAAAAAAATCAAGAAAAAATTTAAGGTTTTCAAAAGACCTAAACAGATAAAATCAACTGAAAATAAAAGGGTTCAAAGTTCAATATACATTCCGAGAAGGTGTTAGGCCCTCAGAATGTCCGTTAACTTGCGGTTGACTATCGATTTGACTAAAATGACTTTGACTAATTTTTAAAATTTTAACTAAATAAAAGAACTCATTTATTTTTTTTATTTTTAAGGGGAATAATTAAAGGGAAATATTCTAAAGGGAATAATTCAAGTTGCAAGACAAATAATAAAATAAAGCTAAATATAAAATAAAATAAATATTATTTATTTGAATATGAAAAAAGAAATGGCTATCTTTGGAAAATTAATTAAGTCAAACCAAAATTAAACAAGTGAAATGTTAGTCAATACAAGCAAATAAATAAAGAAGAGAAGGGAGAAAAATTGAACTTGGGCTCTTTGCCCAAATTCATCAAAAATGGACTTTTAGGCCCAATTCCTCCAAAAATCCTATAGCAAGTTTGAATGGGACTTTGGCCCATTTCTCCTGAAAATCTGGTATACATTTGATGTATACCGGCTGTATACGACTTGTATCCAATCCATTTTTGAGTTTTTCAAAACCTGTATTTTATTTACACTTTGTATTTTCACCTTTTTGACCTGTATTTCCATATTTCTGCACCTGTATACTGCATTTCATCATGTATATTGACATACACCGCTGTATACAAGCTGTATTTCAGATCGTTTTCGAATTTCCGGAACCTGAAAATCCAAATTTCAGCCCGTATTCATCAATTTTCAACTTGTGCACCTGTTTCCCTAATTTTCCATGATAGCTGACTCAAGGAAGAGAGGATATCGGGCCTTAATGGCCCCTTAATAATGCAAGGGCAGAGGTCTAAGTCCCAAAGGACTCATCAATAGATCACATGCATCAAAAAACAAAAGAAATACATAAGTATCATCCATTGATAATTTAATATAAAGAAAAGACATCAAGCAAGAATGGCCCACACATTATGGTCTCAAATAGCTTATGCTATAGTCAGAATGGCTCTTCCAATAGAACCTAACGATGCTAATTTATCACGATAAAAATAACACATAGGCATTGGAGGCAGTAGCATACCAGACCATTCCAGGCAAAGAAGAGAAAATAGACTAGAAATGATTAAATTAAAAGAAAGAGAGAGCATTCGTGACTCGAACCATCATGGTGGACACTAGCACAAACCAGCATAAGTAAACAAAATATCCAGAGGGAATAGCACTATTGAGCAGTAATACCAAACCAATGAATAAATTAAACGACATGCTATTTTCAGAACAAATATTCTCTGACTAGTCAAGGATGGGAGTGTTACTTGTTGAAAAATAAAAGTAACATTGGCTAAATGACAATTTACAATAGCCTAAGATTGAACATGGTATCACAAGTCAAATCAAAGCTAAATCATTGTCAACAAGATATATAATCAAGGGGAAGAACAGAGGCAAGTCATCCAGATAGCAACTAACTTCATGTTGTGTTAACTCAAAGTTAAAAAAAAGTGGAGAAACCAAGTGACACAACTCATGTTGTCCGGATTTTAACCAAAACGTCAAACTATTAAGGGAAGAGCCAACCAAATTACTATGCAAATAATACAATGAATCAATGAATCAAACCGGCACCATAGCATACTAAGTAAAAATTTCACTAACATTCAACCCCTACTCGCTGTCATGATTAGGAGGAAATAAAACGAAAGAAGATTACACTAACACAAAGAGTTGGATACACTCAAGACAGAACTTACAGCCAGTATCAAGCAAACAACACACGAGAGTCTCATTTCGAAGACGGGAAAAAGCATAAAAGAGAAAGAAGTTTACCTTTTGGTCGAGCAGGAACTGAGACAGGATGAGTTTAGAGCGTTCTATACCACCACCAGTAACTTAAAGAATTTCGACGAGCAGCAGGAGGGTCGTGTTCGAAAGAAGAAGTTGGAAATGAGATGCTCTTTAAAATACTTGTTGATTTTGGTGTCTATTCTGGGATCAAAGAAACTTATGTATTTCACTGTATCTTATCCTTTTTCTTGACTCCAAATTTTCCAACCGAAAGTCTCTAACCCTTAACAATGAGGGAGATGGAGGTATTTATAGATGAAATTAGGGCAGAATTTTTTGGGGGAAAAGGTGAAGATCCAGATAGGGTGAAGGCCCATTCCAAATTCAAACTCCAAAAATCTTTCACCATTATAGGGAAACACCATTTTCTCTGAAAATTTGTCCCATTCCATAAGAAGAAAGGGCGATGGACCTCTTCGATCAAATCACTCGTCTTTGTGCTCGACGTGGCATTATCTCGCACTAGTGAGGATGAAATTGCAGAAAGTCGTACGAGAAACAGTACTCAGACTGAGGAAGGAGACGTTGGAATTTGCTTTCCGTCTATTTGACGTTTGGTAACGGACATCGCGTCCTTTTCTGTGAACTCGCCATCGCGTGGGGGAGGCGAAACGCTTACGGGATCGTTTACGCGTCTGCTGTTATGAACTCACTTCACTGTTAACGCTGAAGGAGGTGTTTCTTGGTTTCTTTAGAATTGAAAAGATGGTCCGGGCCGGGTTATTTGAGTGTGCTGGGAGGTGGAGAGATGGGCTGCTGGAAATAAAAAGGCCCAAATTTGGTCCTTTAAATGGGTTTAAAGATGAAGAACTTTCACATATAGCCACTCAAAAATAGCTTAATTACTCTCCATAGCTATAGTTTGATAATTACAATTCGTAGCTATATGTTATAGGGAGGAGAGAGACGAGAGAGACTGGGAATGAGAGGAGAGAGGCGAGAGAGAGGGGGGCAAAGAGTGGGAGACAGGTGAATTGTATATGTATATAAGTTAGATAATTGTATATTATACATATGTATTTGTATAAATGGCAAACGAGATTGGGAGAGGGAGGAGAGAGGCGAGCGAAAGAGGGCAGAGAGTGGGAGAGAGGTGAATTGTATATGTATATATGTTAGATAATTGTATATTATACATATGCATTTGTATATATGGCAAGCGAGATTGTGAGAGGGTGGAGAGATGCGAGCGAGATTGGGAGAGGGTGGTGAGAGGCGAGCGAGATTGGGAGAGGGTGGAGAGAAGCGAGTGAAATTGGGAGAGGGAGGAGAGAGGCAAGCGAGAGAGGGCAGAGAGTAGGGGAGGGATTAATTGTATATGTATATAGGTTAGATAATTGTATATTATACATATGTATTTGTATATTCTGGTGAATTATACATATACAAACGTGATTTATTATACAAACTCGAAGTCAGCCCGCTTAATTAATGTATAATGTTAGTCGTGAGTGGTAATTATAGCAAAATATAGCTATGATGAGTAATTAAGTAGTATAAGTTTGCTTAACCGCGTAATTTTTCCTTTAAAGATGAGGATAAATAAAAGGCTAGATTGGATTTTAGATTTGGCCAAATGAATTACAAAATTAGCCAATTTATTAACCAAAGTGAGTTCAACTTATGAATTTGGTTTAAATTTAAATAAGACGAACTAATATAATCAATTAACGAGCTTCTTAATTTCAAGGGGTTTGCTTCTGGGTCGAGCTCGTCGCACTGGGCTTGCCTAGTGCAGGTTACCTATCCTATGTGGTTTGCGAGCTATTACATAGGAGTGGGGGTTTTACCCTGTGCACACCCAAAGGGTATCGGCTGCGGGTTTCCCTTGTCATAAAAAAAATGAAACCTTTTGAGATGATTTTCAAATATTTATAAAATGTGTTAATTACATATATAATTATATGAAATATATTTTATTATTCAAAATTGTTTAAAATGACCTTGAAACTATTTTGAATTTTAAAAAGATGATTATTCTAAACCGATTGAAAAATAAGAAGCTTGAAAACTAATTATCATCGGGGATGGTCAAAATTGGGTGTCAACAATTATATTATTTAATACATGTAAATAAAAAAATTTATAGAGATATTTGTTATACATATAGCACTATCAAATTCATTTCAGCTAGTGGAAGAGGTGGGGGTTAAATAACACTTAGTGGTTGGATGTTGGTGGGAACTGGAGGGGGTGGGCTAGTGGAGGGGTAGGGGTTGAACATTATTTAGAGGCAGAATGTTAAGGGTAATCCGTTTAATATAAGTAATCTTGGATAAGTGTTAAGGTTGGATTATCTATGCTTGATCAACAAAAAAAATTCATTGAGGATTAGATTAGTGTAGTCCTTTTGTATACCCAATTTTCCTCGACATTAAGTTTTTCAAGGGTGTCTTTATAAAATTAATGGCATAAAGTCAAATTTTAATAAGAGACCTTACATATATAATTATAACAAAAATAATAATAATTAATGTAGAATTTCTTTTTCTGTTCCTACCTATTACTTGTTTTTAATATAGTATTTTAAAAGATATAAATTGCTTAACTTCACATACTAATATTATAATTTTTATAAAAGAAAAAAATAATTTTAGTTAATAAGATGTTAGCCATTTATTTTAAATATGTAAATTTGGATGTTATTGTAAAAACTTTATTTATTAATATAAAGTTTAAGTTTCAATTCAAAGTTTCTAAAATATTTTGCTAAAAATTAGATAGCTTTTCTTTCTTTCTTTCCTTTTTTATATAAATTTTGTATGTTTTACAATCTTCAATATTATTTTAAGTGAAATTACAATCATAAAATTCAGTATTAAAGTGTTTTTTTGGCCTAAAACAAACAAACCTTTACTAGTCTGAACTGAGAATGGCATACCTTGTTAATCAGAGGTTATTATCCCAAGCAGCTTTATTAGAGTATTTGTCCCAAAAAATTTGATCCACCCTTTCATGATTTTCTAATTCTATTATCAATGCAACAAAAGAGACATTGGCAATAGATTAAAGAAATTTAGTTGCAATTAAGTTAATGTCATTGAATTAAGAGTTATTAAAAAATTTAACTGTATTTTATATAGAGTATGAGTCATAAATAGTCATATTATATTATTAATGCTAAGTATAATATAGTGACAATTAATATAGTCCAATAAATAATTATTACAAAATTCTTTATTTGTTGTAGGAGTTAATATCTGAGATGGTCACTCAACTTTGAATAGCTGACTTAGAAAGTACTCAACCTTGAGTTGTTCACTTAGAAAGGCACTCAACTTTGTTTTATAACTCAAAAATCTCTCAATTAAATATATTTAACTGCAATTGAGTTAATGTCATCTAGTGTCACTAAAATCTTTAGCGGCATTTATATTGTTATGCCGTAATTTTACTATCTTTAGAAAAATCACTTTTTGAAATGTTCTAAGTATAAAACAATCTGAGAAAAATACTTAGAAAAGAGTCGCCACTTAATATTTTTTAAAGAAATTAAGAAAACTTATAATTTTCAAAGATTTAAACAAATAAAAAATCATTTGAAAATACCAAAGAGGGTTCGTGGTTCAATTTACACTTCGGTATTCGAAGTGCCCGCTAACATGCGGTTGACCTGCGACTTGACTAAATAATATTTTGACTATTTTTAGAAGAAAAAAAGTGATTTAACATAAAAATAATAATTTACAATATTTGATTAATTTTGAGAAAATAGTAAAATAAAGGACATCTTTTATTTTATTTGTTTTAAGAAAAAAAAGACTTAAATGAAACATTTGAATTAAAATGCATGTGATTAGGATCTTGTTAAAAACCCAAATAATTAGAAATTATTTGAATCATTTTAAAATAATAATTTAAACTAATTTGGTTAATTAAAGTATGAAAACTATTTAAAAATAATTAAAGACAAGTGAAAGTTTTGACTAAAAATATTTTAGTATGTGAAGAGTAAAGAGTTGATGAAATAAAATTTATTAAAGTAAACCAACACAAAGAAAATAGTTCATCTTTTGGGGAATTCAATTAAGTTAATTAACAATTTTAAAGTTAGAGTAAATAAACAATAAATAATCGCAATTAAATAATTTAAGAGTAAGGGAGAGAAGTTGAATTTGGGTCTTTCTTGGGGTTAATTCGTTGTTGCTTTTGGGATTTAACCCAATTCCCATTTTTGTATATATCTGTTGTATATCAGTGTATATCAAATATATACAACTCATTTTTCTGCTTTTCGAAACCTGTACGTCAACTCCAAAGACTTGTTCTTCGATTCCTCAAGATTGACTGACTCGATAAAAGAATTTTGGGCCTTTATGGCCCTCTCAAAATACGAAGGGAAAAGGGAGTCCATTGGACTCCATCCGAGGCAGATTTCACAACAAACAAAAAAGAATTATATTAGCATAAAGAAAACAACATTTAGATAAATAAAGAAAACACGTTAACTAATTCACAACATTCACTGAAATCTTCATGAAAATATGTATTATCCTAATAAGGCAAAGTTGATTATGAAAATGCACATGGCTAGAAACCAAAGGAAAATTTGACTAATTATACAACTGAAGGAGGGGAAATTCGACCAATGGTTGTCCTCCATCTCAAACTCAAATTTGGGAAAATGTAAATGGGCATTCACTTACATACTGTATATACATAACAATAAGTGAGACCAAAGCATATAAGCACATGCTATTGAATTAGCTCAGGTCAATACTTTAACAAAGATGTATTCATACACAAACAAATAGCATAACTGAGATTCTCTTTGCATGAAGAAAACTAGACATTTGCAGACAATCAGGCAAACAAAATTGATCGGAAAAATCTTATTCATAATCACACATCATTTAAGTTACATTAATTAGGCACCAAAATTCATTCAATTTAAAGGAAGGAAGAAACGCATCTCAAACAATATTTAAACTTACTTTTATTTATTAATAGCAAAATGTCAAAAGATTGGCTGCACTAAAGTTGAAACAGAGAGCTATCAATTATGCTGTTTGTACGCTGAAGAAGAAGAAGCGAAGTGGGGTCGGGTACTGCTGTTTTTACGCTGGATTATTGGAATTGGTTGTGGGCTAGGTCTGTTTTGGATTTGGAATGCTGATTGTATAATGTATTGTTGTGAGGAATTGTTGGAATGGGCTTGGGTTTGAGAGTTGGGTCGGTTGGTTGTGGGCCGGAGAAGAATTGAGTTATATTGGTGGGCTGTAATGTTGGCTGGAAATTGGAGGCAACAATGGGCTGATGTAAATTGTGTTGGGTTGGAATGACCCAAAATTAAAATAAGATGAATTAATATAATTAATTAATAAGCTTCTTAATCTTAAAGACATAAAATAATTAATTTAGCTACAAACTAATTAACTCGAAATTATAACTATAACTTAAGCCAAACTAAACTAATAAAATATTTAACCAAAAAATGTAAAATCTTTTGAGATGATTTTCAAATATTCATAAATACATACAAAATTATATATATATTATTTTTTATTTTTTTAAATCGTAAAAATGACGAAATTACTTAAAATGACTTGGAAAATATTTTGAATTTTATAAAGCCAATTATTTTAAATCGTTGGGAATTTAAGAAGCTCGATGATTAATATACAATGTGGAGGTCCCAAATTGGGTGTCAACATATATAAAATGTTGGTTATAAATAGTCATATTATATTATTAATGTTAAGTATAATGTAGTGGCAATTATATTAATCCTAAAAATAATTACAGCAAAATTCTTTATTTGTTGTTGTGATTGTACAAATATTCTCACAGATGTGGTTTGAGAGAAACTCTATGAATTTGTCCATGTTCCGATCACCATTGTTGACGAACATATTGACAAGAAGTTTAGAGCCTTTGGAGATTTGGAACTTGATAGGACGTTTACAAGTCCAATTATCAACTAACAATTAATAACATTCACAATTTTAAATTCAAAACTACAAAGATATGAACTTGTGAAGAAGTACCACATTGGTGGTTAATAGCCACCGGTTGAGTGGTCTGTTTCTATGGTCTTGGACAATTCTCGTCTCATGATTTAGTTTTGGCTAATTCTGATGATATCTGCTTCGACTCTAGATGATGATCATTAGATTTGGGTAATTGTAACTCCAAATCAACTGATTTATTGAACTGCTTCATCCTCTCTTTATTTACTTCAATATTTTCTGCACTTGTCTCCATTTTTTTGCCCCACAAAAATCCGTAAAGCCCAGCCACTACTATGATTGACCCTACAACTCTGATATATTTCAAAAAATGATCAAACAAATGCTAAATGTTTTACCAAGAAAATTATAATTAGCTTACAATATGAAAAGAAAGTATTTGGCTTTATATACTTACACTCCAAGGTACAATTTCTCACGAAGCAAAGTCCAACTGAGAAATGCAGAAATAACCAACAACAATGGATTGAACATCGAGACATATAAAGGACCTTTTTTCTCAATGCACCAAGAGCTCAGAAAATATGCAAATGATGTACTCACAACTCCCTGTTATCAACATCAACAAAAGAAAATTTGGAATGAAAATCTAATTAATATATTTAGTTAGATATCATAGGGACTAAAATAGACATTTAATTATCAATTATTGAGGAATTAAAAATCGACATTTGTTTGTATTATATAGAAGAATGCAAGTTATAAAAGCGAAAAGAGTCGTACATTATAGACCACAGAGATAGCTCTAATGGGATTTAAAGCCCATTCAGAAAGTTTTGGAACGACACAAAATCCAATAATGACACTCTCCACACTTGCCATTAAGCACATCAACGTTATGCATGTATATGGAGCTGCATACTTCTCACTTACCCTTCCCTAATTAACCAAAAAACAGCAAAAATTTATCGACATTCTGTGTTTACATCACATCAATCAATAAACATATTATCTTGAATACGCATAATTATTCTATAATCATGATTAATCAATAAGTGTTACCTGAATGATTAACCAAATGGCATAAGTGAGACTGGCCATTATAAGTAAAAAAGGTCCTAAAAGAAAGTTGGAATGTGAAGAATTGACATCTTTGCCTGTATTTTCTTCATATTTCCAGTGAAATCCTAATTGACCAATAACAACTTTTCCATGATATAATGACAATAACATTGCACCTCCAACACAAACTATTGTCCCCCAAAATTTGGCTTGTCCTGCTATACTTCTTAATCCCATTTTTTCAACCCTGCACCCACAAAATTAAAGTTATTTACACCAATTTATTTATTTATCATGTTCCAATTTGATTATTATTTTTTTTACTTTTGAATTGTAGAGAAATTAATTAATTACCCCAAGGGTACGGCTATGATAAAGGTGAAAGCTGGGATTAGATTATCAATAGCGGAAGCAATTGTTGGAGTTGAATTATTTAACCCAATAAAATATGCATATTGGTTCGCCGTTATCCTGCATATTTCACGATTTAAAAAAAGAGTAACAGTGAGTTATAATTAGGATGTATGATAACAACAATAATATATTAATCTCAAATAAGTTATAGTCGGTAAATATGAATTATGATCTCTAATTTTTTATTTATAAAATTTGAAATTTTATGACAATGACTACCTTACCCGAAAATAGAACACAAAAATATCTGAAAAAGTATAGAGCGTGTCATCTTGGGTCTAGTTTTCCTGTCACAAGATGAGGAAATAAGAGAAATATAATTAACAAACCAAAAAAAATAAAAAGAATGTGATAAAAGATTATATGTTATCGTGTTAGGATTGAAATAATCTGGTGTAATGCGGAAGATAGCAAAGCAAACCTCGAAAGACCACGAGTAATAAGACAAACGAGAAATAGACCAAAAGACACAAAAATTTAACGTGGTTTGGTCAATCAACTTACGTCCACAAAGGAGATGAGCAATCCACTATATAAATATGAGAGTACAAACTATAGAGAGAAACAACCTCAACCAATTCACTGGGAATACATGGGAGGCTCACACAAGTGATAATAATGTATCAACCTTGTGTCCCACAAATTCTCCCCATAACCAAAACTCTGAAAGCCCTTAAGACTACATTGTGAATGTTGATTAAGTTAGAAGGAACATGCATCTATTTATAGAGTCCTAACATTTTCCTACCACAAAAGGACTAGTCAATCCAAAACTTTTTCCTAAAAGGAAAACCTATTTATGGTAAGAAATCAGGGAAAATAAAACCCCAACATATCGATCTCCAATTGGAGGGACAAATAAAGTATACACGTCTATTTAATTTGCCAAGGAAAGAAAATTCATCGTTCATGCTTTCAATTTGTTTACTATATATAGTTAATGGGTCAGAAATTTTAAAAACTCCCTTATGAATAAATTAAATACAAGTAAAAATATATCAATTTGTTTTGTAATAGACAAAACTCAAAAGTATAATATTGCCAAATAAATTGTAAGGAGAAACTAAAAAAGCAAACATCCTAAATATATAATAAAATGTAACAAGAGCAGAAAACAACAAAACAAAAAAGCAAAAGGAGTAGTGCTACTAGAAAAAGTATTGTTGATCAATCAGAAAACGGACAAAAGAGAAATACTCCTCCGTCCCAAACAAGTTATACATTCTTCATTTTTACTTTTTTAACCTTTTTAAAAATATATATATAAAAAAATATTTTTATCTTGATTTTGTATATTAACAACTAATTTTAGATAACTATTTATAGCATGGATAATTAATAGAGTATGGAAGGGAGAGTAACAAATAATTTGTTACTAAAGAATTTTCAGTAAATAATTTGTTATTTCCAAATTCGAAATTGAATAACCGACTAACTAAAGCGTAAGTACTCTTAATTTAACAAACAACTCCTAATAAATAATTCTTTAAAAAGAATGACAAGTTCTAACAAAAGTCATCTGGTTGAATATGATCTATAGAAAAAAATAAAAATAAAGCATCAATATCATTTCTTCATTATAAATTAAAATCTTCTTCGAATTTGAACTTGATGCACAAATAGATATTTAAAAATTATATAAAAATTTAATTGGCTCTCTTAATTTCATTTGTATCATATAAATTGAGACAAATGAAAATAACATATATTGATACTTATATCTAGTCTTAGTAATAAGAAGTAGAATCTAGCTTGAGCGGCTGAATCAAATAATTATCATATACTCCCTCCTTTATTTTATTAGTCCATTATATTAGAAATTAGTTCATTTTTACTTGTTTAATTTGAAAAATCAAGAGGTGATTTATCATTTTATACCTACTTTACCCTTATTATTAAAGTACTATATATTTCTCAATGCATTTTTTTAATACACAGTGTATATAATTAACTTATTTTAATTAATTAATTCAAAAAACAAAGGTGTACCTTTCTAAGAAATAAGCAAAGGGAGCAATGGAGATGGTGGCAAAAATAGGCTTATATGCTGACTGAACGAAAGGATCCATCCCACTATCCATCACTAATTTTGTTATTATTATCATTCCAGCAAACGCAACTTGAACAATCACCATTACCATAAAAATCATTATTTCGTTCCCCATTTTCTTCTTTCTTGAATCTTGATCGATTACTCAAATTAACACTTCTAATTCAAGGGATAATTGGTGTTTGAAATTTTTATAGGATATATGGTGGGTGACCTAGCTAGGGAGGAAGGAGAAGAAAATAATGTTAGTAGATATTTTCTAAATGACTACATATATAAACATGTATATATAATAATAATAATAATAACAATAATAAATATACATTGCATGTTATGGAGTACTCGCATGTTATGCACTTGTTATCATAAAAAAGTTTGATAAGCGTGATTAAAGTCATCTCCCATAAAAAAAAGAACTTTATATTATATGTTTATATTTAATTAAGTTGCCCTTTAAATTATTAGTCCAAAAAAATTATCTACACTTTTTTTTCATGACGACATAACCTTCATAAATTTTTGCTCAAGTGAAATGTTAACGTGAATAAACTGTACATATTAATCTACAAAATTTTTAGGATCGAGAATAAACTGTACAAACTGTACACATTGATCGACCAAAAATATGTATATACAATAAATTGTCTGATTTTTGCTCTTATAAAAGGGAGCTGTGATTCAAATAAAATTTAATTTGTTTACGGCATAGTCAAATTGGTCTAGGTAACCTTGATAAAAAAAAATGAAGTATGATCACGTTTATAAGAAAATAGATTAATTTTAATTTTTAATATGACGAATTAAATTTGAGATGAAGAAAATATGTGCAATTATCATAAAGGCTCAACCCTAAACAATATAGTATCACTTTATTTTGTGATATCGTATGGGTTTGAAAGAACATAATCATGATGAACCACTCAAAATAGAAATTAAAGTTATCGATCATGTTGATACAGTATACATATTTATAGTTTAAGACAGAGGCGAACCCAAGATTTGAAGATGGGGGTGCACCACTATCTTTTAGTTTTTTGGTTATTGAAGGCAAAAAAAATAGGAAAAAAAAATGTTATCTGTGTTGGACTCGAACCCACAACGTGGTGGGTTAAAACTACAACTTTAACAAACTCGCCTGGATGAATTTTAGGTTAGTAAAGTGCACAATTATATATATATAATCTTACTTAAGTTATCTACACATATATATAATTTTAAGTTACCGGGTGCACGTGCACCCTCACGGATCAATGTAGATCCGCCTCTGGTTTAAGATCACAATATTTAAAATTGTTCTTTACTTTATTAAATTTTGTGTTCGGACAAATTAATACGAAAAAACTGAAAATGGAGGGAGCAATAATTGTTATTTATATATGTTATTTGAGAATTAAAAGAAGACGCTAACTAATTATTGAATAAAAGACCATTGTAAATTAAAGTAAGAAGATCAAATAATTGATCAATGCTTTGATCAGTGGAAATTGAGTCCCCAACGACATGTCACAAAAAAAGCATAAATAAATAACTTTTGTTTCAACTTTGCCAATCTTTTTGTTAAAAAGGTTTAACAAACAGCAATAATAAGGGCCATTTTAGCTTTCTATTTATAATCGAATATAAGTAAGTGACGTTATACTCCTCTTTAGGTACTCAACTAGTACTATAATTTAAAACATGACGCAAATAATTTTGTTGCCTTTTAATAGCATTCAATAGTTACATGGGAAAAAAAATAGTTATTGCGAAATCAGAAATTTTATTTAAAATATTCAAAATAAAATATGTAACATAAAAAATTATATAACTTTTGACTTGCATAAATTGTATAATTTTTCAATGAAGGTCAGTTAACTGATCATCATTTCATCTATAAGTAGGAGCGTACCCAACAAATCTACGTAATGATTAGTACTTATGAGGTCAAATTTTGGTTTAATAAATATATATACAAGTATTGACACCTCTTGAATCAATTTAAAAGTTTAGTATAGTGGTTAAGTTATTGTGAAAAATTCCTTGAGATCGTGTGTTCTTTAGTTCTACTAGCCTCATGATAATTATATTTTTTTACTACAACCATCAACACCCCTTAATGAATTTTTTTTACTATAATCATTAATATCCTTAATGATAATTCTAGATCCGCTACCGTCTATAAGGCTTTGTTGCGCACAAAAGTGTGCAATAAAGTAAGGTACAAAACGTAATTGCCATACTTATGTACCCGTTAAAGTACTTTAACGGCCAGAATTTTGAACCTTTTTTTTCTGCTCAATTGCCATCTCATGCAAATTCAAGAACCTCGATATAGCAAGCTATCGTGAAGGACTCTCTCTAAAGAAGGTTAAATTAATATCATGTGGGTCAATATCTCACGTATTTATTATTAATTTTGACATAAATCATAATGTTAGACTAAAACCATCCAAGTAAGGCTTTATTTATTATATGTTGTAGAGGAATAGAATCCGTCAATAGTGTAACACTACGATACGTAGTGGAATTCTTTCTTTTGGTTTATTTTCCACTTCTTTATTTTCCAACTAGAAAGTAGTGCTTTATAAATTAAGCCTTCTTTATTTTGAGAATATAAAAGATGAAGAAAAAGAAGAAGGAAAAACAAATTGCATGATCTTCTAAGTCCACCTTAAATTTGAATAAGAGAACATAATCTCACAAGATCTCAAATTTTATTTTAAAAATTCATGTTTTATTGTTGTTATTTTCAACTCTTTTTATAAAAAGATCCGTATAGCTAAATTCAAGATAATATTTTTAATGGACTAAAAAGTAAATCTACTAAAAAGGGATAATACCCATCTTTTGTTTATAAAGTTTATGAATAATCAATTCTAGACAAGTTTTAGACCTCTACGAAAATTGTACTGCTTTACACATCAATCTTGTTTTGAGGTGTTACTTTCATGAATCAATTTTCTCATTACTAATTTCAAATAGTAATACTTTATACGTAAGGAGGAACAAGCTAATTATTTCATGAAAAAATTGAGCCTTATTTGAAACTAGTTAATCAAACCGCGCTTCGCGCGGTCATATTTTTCTATATTAATTGATATAAAAAAATTAAGAAATTGCAATACTAAAATATATATATGAAAAAATCAAACAGAAAATAACAATAAAAGAAAAAAATAATAAAATTAAATTAGTTTCAAGAAACATAAGAAGAGAGTTATATTTTTTCCTTGGAACAATACAAAGACATATTTCTTTATGCGCCAATTTTATATACGTTGCTATCTCATTTTTGGATGTTTTAAATTATTTATGTTATTTCACTAATAATTTCTTTTATATAATACTATTTACGTTTATATATTTATTTAACTATACAAATTTAGAGTTCATGTAATTTTTCTTACTTATAATTTAAAATTTTCACAATTATTACTTTAAAATATGAGCATATCAATTTGTTTAATTGATAAAATTAATAGCTTAAACTTTTTGTTATATATCTACACAAAACTTTCATATGAAAGACATAAAAATTAATATTTTGTAAAAAGTTTACATTAAAAATTAGAAATAATAAATACACAAGAGAGCTCAAATATCAATTTTGTATAGAAATTGAATAAACTATTCCAAACACTACATAAAGATGAAGAAGTTAAAAACGAATATCAATGATTTCATATATCAATATGTGGATGAGTTTTGATTTTCAATAAAGAATATGAAAAATTTGGACAATAAATGATAATAATTGTGACTTTTATTCTTATAAACTAATAAAATAAATAAGAAAATAGAGAAAAATTATTTTTTTTGGCTAGTGCAATATTTTTTTAGTGTCAGCTTTAATCATGGGTTCATCATGAAACGTTATAAATATAAATGGATGTTAGAATATATTTTTTTGGAGAGTTATGCCTTTCCATTTTTAAAAATTATTTATTAAGAAATTATCTTATTCTTTAATTGTCTAATTATGTAAATATTTTTTAGATTACTGAGAATTAGATAAAAAGAGAAATCTCATAATTAGAAAAGTTAAAGGGATGGTTTAACTTTTTTCAAGCTATTTGATATGATATTTCATTAGACTACTCTATTTTAATAAATTTTCATTCGTTAAGGAGAAAATGAAAGATTTGAGTGATAAATATTTTTGCATTTAAATTTACAATAAATAATAGGAATAAGTGGAGTAGTAAAATTTGAGGCATTTAAATTCTTATAATAAATAATAGAAATTAATGAAGGGAATAGTAATTGACACAATTTTTAATAGTAATTATTAATAGAAATATAATGAAAATTACAACAATAAAAAAAAAATAAGGATCATTGGCCAAAGAGAGGTGTCAAATCATTTTTTTAATATTTTTGCTTTTTATATATAGATAGATATATAGATACCTATAGATTTTTCATTCTGCTTGGAGAATGAAAGGTTGGAGTTAAATATTTAGGTCTTTAAATTTACAATAAAGAATAGGAATAAGTAGAATAATAAATTTTGAGACATTTAAGTTTTTACAATATATAAAAGAAATAAATGGAGAGAGTAATAATTAACACTTTCTTTAATAATAATAATAAATTAAAATATAGTGAAATTTATCAAAAATAATAAGTAAAAAAATAAATAGAATATTTGTCTTCTTTTTTTTTTTTTTTGAAAACAAAAGTATTGCATATAATGCTTATAGTTTCTTTAGTTTTTCATTAGAATTATA
>JAJOOR010008510.1:0-54908 GCA_036250505.1 Solanum acaule | reverse complement strand
TGGCTACGTATGTATAATTTACTAACCCTTACCTTTACCTCATATTAGACATCACATCGATGTATGGCTTAGTTTTCACCTTCACACCCGTCGACATTAGACTATTAGATAGTATCACACTAAATCTATGTTGATAATTCTTTTCTTATTAACTACCTCCTTGGTCCGGCAAGTAGCAACAAGGCGAGTTCTAACGTTGCGCATCGTTAAAAAGACTTCTAAGTGAAATAATTATCAATGCATGCAACAACACTAATCAAGAATTGGTTAATTACTATTCATACTTTGTTAATCGCTCATGGTTCCCACAACCCTAGTTGTGGATTTAGTTACCCATATTAGCAAGAACACAATTCATAGTTTTAGAAGAAGAAATCATGAACTTACGTAACAAGAATGATAAACCCAGAATTTCAACTTGAATTGCTAAGCCAAAATCTCAAAACAAACTTAGGAAATTAAGAATTGCTAAAGTTGAAAGTTAATCTCCCTAAGCCAAACACTAGAACAAAGGTAATAATGTCTAACCCCCAAAAATGAGGTTTACATACCCTATTTATAGAAAACCAAGTCCCAACTAAAATGGAAATGAAATAAGGAAATAATGTTTTAGCACACGTCTTCGATCTACGACACTGACCTACGGATCGTGGATTGATCTACTGTCCGTTGGTCCCTTCCTCGACTCAGGACTTAGGCAAATTTCTTACTTCAAAATCTTCACATCTCTGAGCCAAACAACGGATCCACAGTACGGACCATGGATCAATCTACGGTCCGTCTATCCTTCTCCGTAGCTCCACACATAGAATCTTCAAAATTAGGTCCTGGAACCTCCTCCCAGTTGCATTCGATAAACTTGCAGTACGGTCCGTAGATCCATCTATGGTCCGTACGGTCCGTAGATCCATCTATGGTCCGTCATTTGCAACCGTGGTTCCACACTTAGTCAAAAATTCCCTGATCTTCATTAATGCCTTGCCTGCTTATCTACCTCCACAATATACGGAGTGTGAATGGACCTACGGTCCGTAGATCACCTCCGTAGATGCCCTTTTTGCACATCCTTCAGTTGTTCTTCTTAATTTCCACGACTGAATATATTTCCTGCAAACATGATAAAAATAGATAAAAACCAATACAAAATGGCTCTAGACACTCAAAACTCTTAAGTGAAATATATTAAAAATACTGTAAACTCACGGTACATCAAAGCCTAGAGATTTGCATGATAAGGCTCGATAGTAATTTCAGCAGGATCAACCTAATTTGCCTATTCGGGCCTCATTTTAGAGTTCAGAGGGTAATCGGTATAGGCAGAGTGAGGGTGGCTCTAGCAAGAGTCATGGGTCACATACTAGTACTTCAGACCGTGATGGTTGTTTTCTGAGAGCAGATCATTTTTGAGTAGTTTTGACTTCTGTGAGTTAGGACGCTTGGCTAGATATTTCCCTTCTCCTAGAAAAATCTCTATAGTTCCGCTACAAGATCTACCAACTCCACCTCCAACTAGAGGTTGAGGTCAGCGTCAGGTACGTCGCAGTGGATAGTAGGGTATTCAGGGTGGTCCCGAGGAGGTAGGTTAGGTGGTTGGAGTGATGGCCAAAGTAGAGGCGGAAAGGGTAATTTCTATGAAGCCCACCTCAACTTTATTTGATCCAAGCTCTACCTATTCTTATGTCTCTGTATATTTTTCTTCTTGTATAGGTATAAGTTCTGAGACTATGGCAACGCCGTTGCATGTGTCGACCCCCGTGGGTAAGTCTTTAGTAGTGGATCATGTGTTTCTATCATGCTTAGTAATTATTCAGGGGAGTGACACCCGAGCTAACCTTATGTTGTTAGATATGCTTAATTTTGATGTGATTTTGGGCATTGACTCCTTATCTCCCTACCATTTAATTTTAGACTGTTTCTCTAAGACTTTTACCTTATCCATGATTTGTGTACCCATGGTGGTGTGGCAGGGCTCCATTAGCAGCATACTAGTTGGTGTTATATCCTTTGTTTAGGCGCGGAGTCTAGTGGCTAGCGGGTATTTTTCTTATTTAGCCTATGTGTGTGGTGTCAGTAGGCAGGCCCCTTTAGTTGAGTCCATTCAAGTTGTCTATGATTTTGCAAATATGTTTTCTACTGATCTACATGTCCTACCCTAGAGTGTCCGATCGAGCTTAAGCCAGGTACTCAGCCTATTTCCGTTCTGCCATATTGGATTGGCTCATGCGGACCTCAGGAAACTCAGTGTTCAGTTTCAGGATCTCTCGGGTAAGGGAGTCTTCAGTCTTAGTGTGTTTCCTTGGGGCACTCCCGTTCTGTTTGTGAGCAAGATGGAAGGTACAATGCACATGTGTATTGACTATAGGACGTCTAATAAGGTGACAGTGAAGAACTGCTACCCCATGCCTAGGATTGATGATATATTTTACCAGCTTAAGGGTGCCGCAGTGTTGTCAATGATTGATTTGAGATCTGCTTACCTTCACTTGTGTATTAGGGCAACAGACATCCCTAAGACCGCATTTAGGACTCGATATGGCCACTTTGACTTCCTAGTGATGTCGTTTGGGTTGATTAATGCCTCTTCAACCTTCATGGACTTATATTTATTCTTGTTAGACAGCTCTTTACTGGTTGCTTCCAGGTTCTGGGAGGGTATTTATTGTATATAGTTTTGGGTTTGCTTTCCGTTTTTTCCTTTTATTATTGTTAGTGTTATTTTCTCTTTAGTTCTACCCTTGTACTAACTTTACTTGTCATTCTGGGTACAGTTTAACTTACCTACTAGTGGGTTTTAGTAGGTTTCATCATGACTTAGGAAGTCGGGGTGTGACAATTTGGTATCAGAGCACCAGGTTCATCGGTCTCACTTGTACAAAGCTAATACTGAGTAGAGTCAAGTGGATTAGTGTGGAGACGTCTGTGTCCTATCTTTGGGAGGGTACGAGATGTATTTAAGAATTCCTCTCTTTGTATCTCTTTTTTGTAGTCGATACGATATTTCTTTCTAGAAATCTCACTTGCGGATTGACGTAGGGGTCTACCTCCCTTTCAAAGTAGGGGTGCAACACCACCCCTAGTTTAATAGAAGGGTCCAGAGCTAGTAGTGGATCCTCCTAAATCCTAGGTAAATATGATCAGCCTGCAATAGAGGCACCTTGGGCTAGGTGGGTCTCCTCCAGTCACATGGACTGAGTTCTCTAAGGTCTTTTTGGCTAGATTCATTCCTCGTAGCATCAAAGATAACCTTACGGATCAGTTTTTGAGGATGGAGGAAGGTTCTATGACACTGTTTGAGTAGGAGGCGAGATTTCATGAGTTGTCCTGCCATGCTACAATAATTCAACCTACTAAGTAGTAGAGATAGAATGCCTCCCCCTCCTATCTTCCCAGGATTGTGCAAAGCACTACCATCTGTGTTAAGCTTGTATCTGCTAGGAGGGAGTGTTTTCCAAATCACTGAAGTAACTTTAACATCATGTTTGCAACTCTCGATCAGGTCCACTACTTCTGTCCACTGTGCAGGCCAATAAATGTAAGGAAAAACAGTGTTGAGCAGGTGGAGAATATCTTTGAGGATCATGTATTTGACCCTGCTGCTGCTGGATTTTTTTCCCCCGTATTTAGCTGAGCATCTATTCTTCCACAGGTTCCAGCAGATCACTATGGGAAGAGTTTCGATGAGAATTTTGTGGGCTTCATTCTTTCCTTGAATATCATTCCATCTCAATAGATGATTACTCAATGAGGACTATTAGAAAGTAACACCCATTGGACTTAAAAAGAATGTCCAGATATGAGCTGCAAAGGGTCCTTGATTGAAGATATGGTCCACTTCATCCCATCCTTTCTGCATGCAACAGAAAGGATGGTTTATGATTCTCAACTTTCACTTGTTGGCAATTCGGACACTTAGCAACAAATCCCACAATATCCTTCTTCATCCCATTCCACCAATAGATATCCCGCAAGTCATGGTACATCTTTGTGGCTCCTGGTGAATGGTATACCGAGAACTATGGGTTTTTGACAAGATTTGTTCCCTCAAGTCATTAACATTAGGAACATACAAACGACTTTGATATCTAAGCACACGATCTCCCCCTTGGGAGAGAGCCTCAACAGACTTTCTAAGCACCGCTTCTTTCAATTCTACAAAGGTCGGATCAAGACATTGCTTGGCTTTTACATCTGTCACAAAATATGATTCCGAACCATTATGAACCACAACACCACCCTTGTGGAGTCCATCAATCGAACACCCATTTGGGCCAATCTATGTACATCATGTACCAATTCTCTTTTACCATCATCTATATGGGCCATACTACCCATTGATAATCGTCTAAAAGCGTCTGCCACCACATTTTCCCTACAGGGTGATAGAGAACAGTCATATCGTAATCCTAAAGTAACTCAAGCCACCTTCTTTAGCGAAGATTTAGATCTTTCTGATTAAACACGTATTGCAAATTCTTATGGTCGGTAAACACATCTACATGCACACCGTACAAATAATGCCTCCAAATCATTAAGGCAAAAACAATTGCCACTAGTTTAATATCATGGGTAGGATAATTCTTCTCATGAACCTTAAGTTGCCTTGAAGCATAGCCAATAACCTTCCCATTTTGCATAAGCACACATCCTAACCCAATTCTCGAGGCATTACAATAAACAACAAAACCATTTGTTCCTTCCTATAAAGTCAACAGCGGCATGAATGTAAGTCTATCTTATAATTCCTGAAAACTTTTCTCACATGCTTTCGACAATATGAACTTGGCTTTCTTTTGAGTCAAAGTTGTCAATGGAGAGGCAATCGAAGAAAACCCCTAAACAAACCTTCAGTAGTAACATGCTAAATCTAAGAAACTTCTAATATCCAATTGAGATAATGGTCTAGGCCAACTCTTGACCGCATCCGTCTTCTTAGGATCTACTTCAATACCCTTACTTGAAACAATTTGGCCAAGAAAAGCTACGGACCTTAGCCAAAACTCACATTTTCTAAACTTTGCAAAAAGTTGTTGGTCCTTTATAATTTTCAAAAGTATCCTCAAATGATTGATATGATCATCCTCACTTCTCAAATAAATCAATATATCATTAATGAACACAATTACAAACATGTCAAGGTATTGTCTAAACACCCTATTCATCAAATCCATAAATGTCGTCGGAGCATTATTCAAACCAAACGACATCAACAAAAATCTCATAATGACCATACCGGGTTCTAAAAGTCGTCTTCGGAATATCATCTTCATTCACAATCAATTGGTGATAATCCGACCTAAGGTCAATCTTAGAAAAGTAACTCGCTCCTTGGAATTTGTCGAATAAATCATCTATTCTTGGAAGATGATACTTATTCTTAAGGGTTACCTTGTTCAATTGTTGGTAGTCAATACACATACGATGAGAACCATCTTTCTTTTGAGCAAAACAAACTGTAGCACCCGATGGAGAGATACTAGGTCAGATGAAACCTTTATCCAACAAATCTTTCAATTGCTTCTTTAATTTCTTACGCTCTACCGAAGCCATTCGGTAAGAAGGAATAGAAATAAGTTGCGTATCTTGGAGAAGGTCACTACCAAAGTCTATTTCCCATTCTGGAGGAATACCAGGTAGATCATTTGGGAACACTTTCAGAAACTCCCTAACAACGGGGACCGACTCAAGAGTAGGGGTTTCGGAATCCATATCCCTCACCCTAACTAGATGGTACATGCAACCTTTAGAAATCATCTTTATCACCATAAGATAGGAAACAAGCTGACCCTTACGGATAGAATATCCCCACTTCCACTCTAGGATAGGCTCATTTGGAAATTGAAACTTCACTACACGGGTTCTACAATCAATAGAAGCATAACAATAGTGCAGCCAATCCATACCAAGGATAACATCAAAATCTAGCATGTCAAGCTCTACAAAATCAACACGAGTAACTCTATGGGACAAGGAGACAATACATTTTCTATAGACCCTCTTAGCCACAATAGAATCACCAACAGAAGTAGAGACAGAAAAAAATCTAACAACACATCATGAAGCACATCAACTCTCATAGCCACAAATGGCGTCACAAAAGAAAAGGTATCACCGGAATCAAATAAATAATAAAAATCAACTTGAAAGACTTTCAAAATACCGGTAACCATATCGGGAGAACCCTCTTGTTCACCACAAGTCTGAAGTGCATAGAACTTATTTTGCTTAGGAGCATTTTTACCCGAACCACTTGGACCAGATGAAGGATAGGGTTGAGTCCTACAACGATTATCTCCTCCATTCTTAGAAACTGAAGGACAATCCCTTATCGTGTGGTCCATCTTACCACACCCAAAACAAGCATTGGAACCCGCTAGACATTTACCCTCATGTTTTCTTCCACACTTAGCAAAGCTAGGAAATAAAGACCCACTACCACCTCCTTGAGGTTTAGGGTTAGACGCCCTCTATTTGTTAAACTTAGGTGCATTAAAGGAACCTTGAGCAAAAAATCTTTGTTGAAATCTAGAACGACCATGTCCATCGGACATTGCATGAGAGAAATTACCATCACTAGTTTTAGCCCTCTTTGTCTCCCTAGACCTTTCCTTCAGTTTCTCCTCTTCAATCTATTGAGCATGAACCATGAGATGATAAATATACATGTCATGGACAAAGCATATATGTACGACATTCTTTCATCACCAATTCGGACACACCCGAAAAGAACTTGCTCATCCTTGCCCTAGAGTCAACAACTATAGAAGGAGAATATCTTGACAATTAAGTAAACCTCAAAGAATATTCTTTCACACTCATTTTCCCTTCTTGGGGATTGATAAACTCAAGAACTTTTGCCTCCCTCATCTCAAGAGGAAAAAACCTATCAAGGAAAGCAGACTTGAACCTTTCCCACTCTAGGGGATCCACATCTTCTGGTCTTGCTTCCTTATATTGGTTGAACCAAATTTGAGCAACACTTTTAAGTTGATAAGCAGCCAATTCAACCTTTTCCACTAGACTCACTTTCATAATAGCCAACACCTTATAACCCTTATCGATGAACTCTTAAGGATCTTCCGCAACCTTAGACCCATAGAATTCCAGAGGATTCATCCTATTGAACTCCTTCACTCTAGATGTTGACATACCCACATTTGGATTCATGGGGACCATAAGCTCCCTATTGGCTTGGGCCATCACGGCTTGAGCCAAAACTTGAAAAGTAGTCCTAAACTCCACATTAGTCACTTACTCGGCCAAAGGGTCAACCAAAGCTTGAGGAGCTTTGTGACCAACATCTTCTCCCTCATTCCCTCTAGAAATATCCCTTCGAGTAGTCATATCATGTAAACCATCGGGTAAGGATTAGGAGAGAGACCTTATAGAGTTAAACTCTATCTCACGACTTAGAGTAATGAAGAAGTGAAGTTTCCTAAAAATCTTGTAGCCTCCTATTCATAAATATGGCGCGCTTCACACTCATGAACAAAACTCTACTTGACATGGTTTTGAGACATCCTAGAACCTTTCTAAACCTTGTGCTCTAATTACCAAGTTTGTCACAACCCAGGGGCATCCCCTAGATGTAACATGGCATAGAAGACCTTGAGAGGCCTCATATAAGACATTTATCTTTCATAGTCAACTTAATAGAAACCGATAAGATTTAAAACATTTTCAACATAACCAAAGTTTTATAACACGAAGCGAAAGTCTAATACACTTGTCTCCAAAACCATCTAATATAATAAAATCTTGGGACGCAGCCCATACACCAATGTTCATAACTCAAATGAAAAGAGCATATGGAAACTAGTGGCCAAATCCTCGGATGAATAAGGACTCACCAATCTTCAACTTCTTCTTCTACTAGATATCCTATCCACGGGGATGATAATCGGGAATGTCAGACCCTACATTTGGATAAGAAATGTAGGCAAGAGTATTTGTTAGTACAAAAATGTACTCCCTCTGTTTCAAAAATAATGAACACCTTTCCTTTTTAGTGTGTTTCAAAAAGAATGATTTCTTTCTTTTTTTGGTAACATTTTAATTTTAGCTTTCCACGTGCATATTTAAGGCCAAAAGATTAAAGGTCAATTTTCTACGTTTGACATAACTTTAATTTAGGACTGCAAGATTCAAAAGTCTTCTTTATTTTCTTAAACTTTGTGCCAAGTCAAACTAGGTCATTCTTCGTGTAACAGAGGGAGTACTAAATATGATAGCTTGCTTAAACATAACATAAAAGTTAGACAACATACATCATAAAGCATAATCAATGCACAGAATAGATCATTTCACATATAAGGAGTACATCTTAAAGTAACCTCAATTCATACTTAGTCAAAACCTGCGTAACCACCACTAGTCTTACTCATCATGAAAGGCCAACTCAAGCAAAAATTCGAGTTCATCACCTATCATAACATATTCTAGCTTATCCTTTAAAGACATTAAAGTCGCCTCTTGCCTTACTATAAAGGAACATGGGTAATCGCCTCTTTCCCTTTCACTTTAGGATCATAGGTAGTCGACTCTAGTCCTCTTGCTTAGGATCATGGGTAGTCTCCTCTTGTCCAACTTACTATGGGATCATGGGTAGTCGCCTCTTGTCCCTACATCATGTGACATGAGTACTCGCCCCATGTCTTTCTATCATATGACATGGGTACTCACCTATTGTCTTTTATATAGGATCATGGGTATTCACCTCTAGTTCGACTCTAAGGAATATGGGTAATCACCTCATATTCTTCTCATTAGAGGTCAAAGGTAATCTCCTCTAGCCTCATCATTCTCATAATTCCTAAGCTTAGATTCATTTTAGGTGAGCACTCCTTTCAACCTAGAATCATTCAATATGAGGAAGCCTTTTAGATTCATACATAAGAAAATCATGTGGGAAAATCCCCTCCACAATAATTATATCAATAATCAACAATTCACAACATATGCTTCATTCTCAAAGAAATTCATATCATAATCATCACAAATTCTTCAACCCCAAAGCAATTCATAATGTACCTTAGTTATCTTATAAGAATATACATAAGTCCATAAATTCTCCTTTCATAGAGTAAAACCCATTTATATCAATTTCATCTTAGAAACATGGGTTAAGAATGGGTACATGGGATTTCATCATAAAAAACCATAGAATCCTCTTAATTCATGCATAAACAATCATAATTCAATCAATTGAATCAACATTCATAAAGACCCATAACTTAGAAGAAAACCCTAACTCAAATTGGGGAATTTCTACTTTTCAATTGGAGAACTTAGGGCCTCCATGGATGCAAATATTTCATGGATGAAAATCTATTATATCTTGCTATCAAAGCCCACAAACAATTGGATAATGGAGACTTGACCTTGAGCCCTAACTTCAACCCTTCTTCTTCTTCAAGTTTCTAGAGAGAGAAATATTTTGGAGAGGATGAATCCAATTTATTTTGGTGAATTTAATAGAATTACTTGAATGGGTTGGATTTGGGGTTAAAATCAAACATATATATATATATGAGTCCTTACCATGGGCAAAACGACATAGTATTGTTTTAAAGAAATATGGAAAAGACCTAAGTACCCCTTAACTTAAACCTGACACAGCCACTTGATGGAATCCCACACGAGCCGTCAATAACTTCGCAGCCCATAGTGGCAGCCATGGTCCTTGACTAGTGGATTGGCAAGCCTCCCCACAAAATCCCACTTCGCCACGACCCATCCCACAGCCCGTCTTGGCCTTCATGATCATTCATGTGGCTCGTGTGAGGGTTTGCCCTAGAGGGGCTACTGCCTCCCTCTTCACGGGCAACACCACACATTGTGGTTCCCACCACAAGCAATCATGGTTCTCATGGGAGGTAAGCCCCATTTGGCTTGGTGTTGTGAGCCATAACGGGCAACATCATGCCATGTGGTGCCCTTCAAGGTTCGTCTGGGCCCTCGTGAAGGGTGTTGAGGCTCCAAAACATTGGCTTGTGACTTGTTACCTAGCCCGTTGCTTAGTCTACTTTATTCTGAGATGTTACATATTAAGACCATGGAAACAATAACAGCTAAATCACAATGAATATCCAAGGAATTGGAAACCCTAGGTCTATACAATTTATGAGAAATTGAAGAACGGACTAAATTCTAAGGACCTAATGGTTGAAAGGAACCTACAGTGAAATCCCACATACCTAGCGATGAAAACTATGAAAAAATCCTTTGGATTTTGGGAATGAACTTGAGAAGACCTCTAGTTGTTATTGAATAAACTATCACCTCTTTTCACTTTTTTACATGCTACGTTAAATGATTTTAGGATAATGACGGTTCTGGGTATTTTTTGACTAGATTATTAGGCTTAGACTGAGTAAACTGACTTAGTTTAAGCAATAAATAACAAAGTTTAAGCACCAAATGCATAGGGGGAAAGACCAATGCGACCCTGACTTAAAAGTTGACGAAGTGACTTCAAGACAGGCTTCACGGGCCGTCTAGAGCACCACAGCTCGTCGAGTGGGTCGTGAAGATGCTTTGCCCAATAGGGCTTCACTATTTCGGGCACAACCTTTTACTCCAAGCTTGGAATTAGGAAAAATTTATAGCATTGGAAAGAGGATTCAGAGATCTTCAAATTGATAGGTCACAGATCACCTAATTCATTTTGTGCCAAATGATATAACTGTTTGAAGTATACCCTAAGCTCCAAGTCTGATAAGTCTCTTTCACGGACGACTTTACTGTATGTGTGAAGCTTCATGGACCATCTAGGCGTCTGTGGTCCTACACATAGTCGTTGGGGGTGCAACCTCACTTAAAACTGATAAGGTGACCTTCAAGAGGGGCTTGATGGGTCGTCTAAGTCATGATGGCCCGTCTAGTGGTCATCATGCTGCCCTGCCCGACAGAGTGATGAGTCCACAATTTGGACTCATTTAGGGCTTTATTTTAATAGATTTAGTGTCCTCAAATGCATATTTTATGCCAATAACTGATGTAAATCCTTTATTTTTAGGTATTTGGATTGAGTAACAAAACATGGACACTAATGAGCAAAAAGGAACAACGCAGCTGAAAGAACGAAGAAAAAAAGGCTTGAGGATCGCCTAAACCATTGGGCGAGTCGCCAAATAACCGTGGTCTCGCATAATGTTGCAGTGTACCAAGCCCGTAAGGAGAAAATCAAGTCGGTGATAGAAAGGAGCAGTCGACGAGTCACCGAACGGTTCCACGATGCAGTGCTATATCGCCCAAAGTTACAGAACTTGAAGATGTTGAAGGCCAAAGCAGAAAAGCGATGGAATTAATCAAAGGGCAGATCACCGAGTGGATCAGCGATCCCGACTTATTGCACCGAATGGTCCTTCGCAACATATTTTTGGTGACTATAAATACATTTTAAAATTCTTAAAGTAGTATCTAATATGAGAGTTTTCGATATAGAATTAGAATTAGTAGTTCTCAAGTTGGAGAACTGAGTATTGAGACAATATTTCCTTAGCTTTAAAGATTTGAAGATTTCCATTTCTGAGAAATCGGAAGTGGGTGTTGAAGATTCTTCATCTTAGACCTCTGTAAAGACAATATTAATCTTACCCATTTGATGGAAACACAATTTGGTAATGATTTTTATCTTTTTATGATGTCTAGCTAAAACCCCAATTCTTGGGGCGTGATTATGTGATTATGGGTTGATTTAGCTGATGGGTATTGTTAATTGATAGTTTAAATGTTGTTTAAAAGTAATTTCATTCAATAATTGTGGCTTAATCTAAAGGGTTGTAGTTGCAGATGCAACTCTACCTTTATGTTTTGGGCTTGCTCGAGAGAGAGAGGTTTTATAACCAAGATTACTGAATTGATGGTCTGTGGGTATTGGGTTGTTATGGGTTCAGCTCGAGAGAGTGAATCCTAAACCCTTTTCCACACATTCAGCTCAAGAGAGTGAATGGACTAAAGCGTAGGCTGTACTTCATTGCTGCTTCTTGGTATTCGAGAGAAACCGATTTGATTCGGGGTAAACTGTTCGAGAGAATGTTTATCTCCACTAAAGTCTAGCTTATTCACTGATTTACAGCTATTTACTAGCAATTGCAATTACCCAATTATCTAAATTAGTCCATAATCCAATCACATCCCAAGAACCTATCTAGATATTGTCCTTTTCGTATTTATTTGTTGTTGTAGCTGATAATTACAATCAAAATCCCCATATTTGACACTTGTGTCACCCTTAATATGAACTATGTTTTTACTCATAACTTTTTATTCCTATGATGGACTAGAGCATATTCTTACTTGCCTATTGATTCTCTATTACAAACCACCCCTTGTGGGATTCGACCCCAACTCACTTAGTTGGGTTATATTACTGACTAACGATCGTTGGCACTTAGTATTGGATGAAGTGTCCTGATACGTGAAATATAAATGGCGCCGCTGCAGGGGAGTGGTGTTGTTTGAGAATTTTTAGTTAAGTTGGATTTTGTTCTTTTTAGTCATAGCCAAACTTACTTCATTTTAGTTTTGTTTTGCTTGTTTGTGTTTTGAAACAGGAATTATCAGTGTGAACGGCAGCAATGGCAGCCAAGTAGGCCATCACGATGACATCGAAAACCTCAACGATGTCAACGAGCCTAATGCTAATAACCCCTATCTTATGGGTGGTATTGGTGCCATTCGCTTGCCTCCTGCCGAAGGGAATGTGGTGTTCCACATCACAAGTACTATGTTGCAACTCTTGCTATTGAAAGGGTTGTTCAACGGTTTGGCTTATGAGGATCCCCATGAGCATATTAGAAACTTGATGGATGTATGCGGACTGTTATCCTTCAAGAACATCTCCCAATAGTCGGTCCGGTTGAGGTTGTTCCCGTTCTCTTTGATGGGAGAAGCATGTAAGTGGCTGGCTAAATTGCCACGTGAATCAATCACTTCGTGGGAGGAGTTGATCACCGCCTTTCAAGTGTGATTTTTTCCTTCTTCGAAGATGATGACTCTTCGGGACAGCATTCAGAGCTTCAAGCGTCTTGAAGGCGAGCGAATTCATGAAACTTGGTTGCGATTCAAGAAGTTGGTGCTTCAATGCCAAACTCATGGCTTGCCTGACAACAAGTTGCTGCAGTATTTGTACCGGAGTCTTGACTCGGTAAATAAGGGTGTTGCTGACCAGCTTTCTCCAAGAAGTTTGCTGCAGCAACCTTATGTGGTAGCAGCTCAGCTCTTGAATGGCATGACTACCATAAACCGGATATGGTACACCCGTGAAGATCAGGTCTCCCTTCTCACGTTTAAATTGACCAAGAAGCAGATGGAGAAAGACCAAGATAGGGACCAGAACATGGCCAAGATCATGACACAACTTGACATTTTGTCCAAAAATGTCATGGGAGCTAGTGCTCGAAGTGTCAATGTCGTGGGTGTCGGGTGTGCTAATCCGGAGGAGTCCAAGTTTGAGGCCTTGTATAATGACGAGGCGAAGTTCCTAGCCAACCAAGGTGGTGGTTATCGTTCAAACTACCCGAGGTAGGGTGGTAACCAAGGTTGGAATAGAGATAAAGGTTGGAAGGATCGCGATCGAGAATGGAGGGACCATAATCCAAATTGAAAGGATGGGGAGAAGGATAGTTATGTGCCTCCCCATGTGCACCAAAAACCAAAGGATTCGAAAGGTGGCCGGTCTGAGGATATGCTTTCTCGTATCCTCAACAAAGTTGAGAGGTCGGACAAGATTTTAAAAGAAATGAAAGAAGATGTGTCGACCCTTAGCTAAACCGTATCGATCAAGCAATTGGAGACCCAAATGGGTCATATATCGTCTTATTTGAACCCGAGACATCAAGGGGGTTTGCCTAGTAACACTATGGCTAACCCCAAGAATGAAGTTTAAGTGTGGACTTGCGTCGTGTCGTGACGTTAACTAAGGCATTGCTTGGGAGGCAACCCAATTTTTATTTTCTTTCTTTTTAATTTTGAAATAATAGTGTGTTCAATGTGTAAGTCAAAGTGTGTAAAGTGGTTGAAAAGTGCAGGATGGCGAGCTGATAGTCTAGTTGGCACATCACCAAAGAGGTCGGCGAGCCCAACCTAGACCGGCACTGGACTCAAGAAATTTTCAAAGTGGAGTCTGTAAACCTCGGCGAGCCCATGAGCAACTCTGTGAGTCGATGATCACGATCTAGTCTGCCGTTTGGACCCTTACAATAACTGAAAGTCCTGTAAAACTCAGTGAGGTAAGTACCCACTCGGCGTGTCACCGAGTGGGTCGGTGAGCACGACTAAAGTCATCGAATGGGTGAGAACTGGATGGTTTTTAAAAAAGGCCAAAGGTTTAAACTTTCAAACTCTCACTTTCCCTCACTTTTGAACTTACCAAAACTTGAACTGTCACATTAGTTTCCATATTTGTTGCATTTTTATCGTATTTGAGTTGTTGATCATGTGTTCGGAGTGGATTACTTTGCCGCCTAGCATTTCAATCTTGATTATTCGGCATTTAAGGTTGGTTTTTCTAATCCCGAATTTATTTTTATCGAATTTGTACTCATTTGCAATGATCTTATCTTAGTGATGTGTGTTGGGCCTCTCTGATCTTAATTGTTGTTATATGTGCCTGTGTTAATTTGAAAACCTTGCCCGTAATGTTTATATCGTTGAATTCCTGTGATTTTGTGCCTTAAAATTGGTTAAAATTTGTGAGGTTGTGCTTGCATGTCATTGGGTCTAGTTAAGTGAAGTCTAAGTAACCCGTATTTGTGCCAAATGACATAATTTGCCCAATAATAGAGTGGGTGACGTCATTCTTAAGGGCAAAAGTTGTCAAATGGCAAAAATTTGGTAAAATTGGGAGAAGTCTGAGTATCCCGAGGGCTTGGGTATATTGGGTCTTAATTTTATTTGATAAGTGCATGCTTTGATTTTGTTTTCGGGGGTTGTGGGGTTGAATTTGAGAAGTTGGGTTGAAAGTAGGCACGTTGTGTCGAGCTCGCTGAACCACTCGGTGGTTCGCCGAAGTTCCCCATCTCGTCTTTAATTTCATGCTAAATGAGTAGTTGGGTTCTGTAACTTTCGGCGAGAAGCCTGAGGTCTCCGCATTCGGCGACTCGCCGAAAGTCCTTCTTGATCGCCCTTTGTTTTCTCCCCTATCCCTTATTTGCACTGTTCCTTTCGGCGGGCTAACCCTTGCTCGCCAAATGCTATCGGCGATTCGCCGAAAGGCCTTTCCATCGCCGACATGCCAAATTTTTCTAAGGATTTTAAGTCAATCCTTTCAGCGAGCCCAATCTAGCTCGTCAAAGTGATTCGGCCACTCGCAGACCGGTTCGACGAGTCTGCCTGCAACTATTTTTTCTGTGATTTTTCTTGAAGTGTTGCTCACTTTTTCTTGATGTTTTTGCAAATACTGTAAGGACCAGCATCGACATGTCACCCCGAAAAAGAGCACGGGTATCACAATCAATTAAGGGGGATCAAATCCTCCAAAAACAGAAAGGCAATAGATCCCAGTATGAGACAAAGGCAAGGGAAAAAGCCTCACATCTGAGAGAGTGACTGTTGACTCTTGTTCTCCTTTATCTGAGCCTGAGGAGGATCAGCCTTTGCAGTCCCGGCGGGATGAGATCTGTGCTAGATCTCACCATGACTCTGCTAGAGTCCCTTCAGTTCCCATACCAGCAGACTCAATGCCAGCTCTGGCACCTCATGTGGCTCTTGTGCCACCAGTAGCACCTCATCTTAGGCTTCTCAACAGTTTGAAGGGTGACGTATTGCGAACTATCCTTGAGGAGAAGTTATTATCTACAAAGCGCCTTAAGGGTAAATACTCTGATATGAGGGACACCCTCCACTTCCACAGATTCGAGAAGTTCACCAGGCCTCGAGGCCCCTATATTCCTTCATGAGTCCGAGAGTTCTATGCAGCGTATGGTGACTGGTTCCAAAAAGTAAGAAGAAGGCCAGCGAATTCAAACCGGTTAAGTCAGTAGTGGTTCAGGGTAAGGATATTGGATGCAACGGTGAGTACATCAATATTGTACTTCATAGGGGCCTTGGAGTTATCGAGGCATATGAGGGTTTGCTGGTTACGCAATCCTTGGATGACTTGAAGGGCTGGTTGGCTCCACTGATTTCTGATACCACCCCGAGGTGGATCGAGGTAGGGGTCCCCATAAAGAAGAGGGATTTGAGCATTGCTGATCGGTTCTGGTTTGGCTTCAGTAGCAGCACCATAATGTCATCCCAGAACGAGTCCATTCTGAGCCACCCTAAGGCGGCCTGCCTTGGAGCTATCATATCCCGGAGGAGCATCAACCTGGAACTAATCATAGAGCAAGAGATGGCCATGAGGGCCAAGCAAAGTCAGACCTTCTTTCCATTCTCGGTCCTGATCACTAAGTTGTGTCGGCGTGCTGGAGTACCCCGAGATGGTATGAGAGATATTGAGGTTGCCCCTTCTTCCTCAATAGACATCCGGCGCATTGAGGTCGAGTATACACGAGAGGAGGCTGATAGGAGGAGGGCAACTTCGGTGGATACATCCCCGGAGGTGGACATTGACTCAATACCTGTAGAGGTATCTTTGCCGACTTCGGCCTCTGGGCCTTTAGGTAGTTTTTCCCCTTCCACTTCTTCACAAGCCCCAGGTACCTCTACCTCTGCCCAACCCACCAGGATCACTCAGGCTATGCTCCTAAAGATTGGGGCACCTGGCCCATTCAACTAATATGAGGGCGACCCGTCTTGAGAGATCCATCACAAAGACGATCAAGAGTATCATTTATAGTGCACTTACCCCTCTCCAGACTTCTATTGACACTCTCACCACGAGAGTTGAGGCTTGTGAGTGCAGGCATGGGGAGACATCCGAGGTTACAGATTTGAAAGCCGAAGTAGCAGATTTGAGGAAGGACATAGACTATCTCAAGTCTACTGACTTCACTTCACTACTGAAGGCTACAGATGATTTGGACGCTTTTGAGACTTCAGGGATTCCTCCAGCCACCACCGGAGATGTACATAGGGATGATGCAGCAGTTAATAAGTCAGATTCAGAGACCGACGAGGAGAAGATTGAGGTGCATGATGCTATAATTTATGATGATCTGGCTGACCTGGAGGATATCATGTTTGAGACTGAACGCCAGACTTATTTGAGAGACACTACCATGGGTGGACATAGTGGATCTTTTATTCCTTCTAACGTGACTATGGGTACTGAGGCCCGAGATCAGAGAGCACTACACCAGGCACTGATGCCCAGACAGATGGAACGAGTGTTTACATAGGATCCCTCTTTACCTCCCTCTTTGTCTTACTTTTTTACTTTTGGATATTTCTTCTTACATTTGAGGACAAATGTTTTGTGGTGAGGTGAGGCCAACTTTTTGTGACCTTTTGTGATTATGGTTTTGTGTATATATTTGGGTTTTTGAGCTATAAATTGTGTTTTACACTGTTTTTGTGGATGATTGAGCTTGTGGCTCCTTGTTTTTAACGATAAATGATTTTTGGACCCTTTTGAAAAAATTATACCACCTCTTGTTTGTGTTTGAATGTGGTTGTTCTCTGGCAAATTTGAGTATCGATCTTGATCAATACCGATGAATTGAATAGTGCTCATAATCGAACAAAAATGAATGTGCGGCTACGATGAGGGCAAATGAAGTTGCATAGACAATATGTGAACTTTTTGCATCTCGTTGTTACTAGCCACAAATTGAGTCTCTTGTGATGAACATTACACACTAGCGAAAGTGTGAAGTCTTGTTTGACATTGGTGTCAATGCCTTGTGTGATGAGCTTACCATGAACCATGTGTGATGACACCTAGAATTTTCCCCGTTGGTACAGTTTACTAAGTGATGTAATCTCTTGATATGATCTTAGGAAACTTTGAAGAGTGTGAAACAATTTGACATTATAACTCTTTATGTGGCCTACCTTGTGAGTGTGTGAACTTCGCTTGAACACCCTTTAAGCCTTAGCCTTTTCTTGGAAGAAACTTGATGAAATTGTGACCTTTCTTGATCCATTAACCATAATCCTCATGATTTGTGGTTTGCTTGAATAACCAACTTAGGCCAAAAGCCTAAGTTGGGGGTGTGGTGAAAAGAGAAGGTAAATCAAGAATTGCAAAATAGTTCCCTTTGACCTATGGTTTGAGAAAAATGGAACCCCTCCATTTAAAAAAAGAAGAAGAGAGAAAAAGAAGAAAAGAATGAAAAAGTTGTGGAATAAAGTTGTAAAAATGCAAGAAGAAATGAGGTTTCCAACAGTCCATGGAAAGTGAATAATGGGGTGACTTGTGAGCACGAACAAAAATGATGAAGAAAAGGAAGGAAAGTGTTATTCACACCACATTTCATAAGGATTACAGTCATTGAGCCTAAATGACCATACATTTGCACTCAGCCCCGTTACAAGCCTTGAAAAGACCTTTTTGATCTTGAGTGAGCTGAAACAAGTGTCAATTGGAAAATAAGGGCAAACCTATGGACGAAGTCATGCATTGTGTTCATCTTTATGAGTGTGAGTGTTGCATTTGATTCTAGAGCTTTAAATTGTTGAACCATTGTGTGTGAATATGGAATCATTATTTGTGTGAGGGCATTTGAATACCTTTGTTGAGCTTGAACTTTCATTTGAAGCAAGTATTGTGAGCTTGAGATTCTTTGGTAATGGTGAGTCACAACTTGAATCTTTGAGTGCAAAATTGATCCTTGTATGAGTAGGTTGAGTCTTTTTGAGTGCATTCATGATTGAGTCTTGTGTAGCACTTTTTGAGACATCCTTTTTGAACTGTTGAACTTGAGTTTTACTTGAGGACAAGCAAAAGTTTAAGTTGGGGGTGTTGAAGAGTCCACGATTTGGACTCATTTAGGGCTTTATTTTAATAGATTTAGTGTCCTCAAATGCATATTTTGTGCCAATAACTGATGTAAATCCTTGATTTTCAGGTATTTGGATTGAGGAACAAAGCATGGACACTAATGAGGAAAAAGGAACAAGGTAGCTGAAAGAACGAAGAAAAGAAGGCCTGAGGATCGCCTAAACCATTGGGCGAGTCACCGAATAACTGTGGTCTTGCCTAATGTTCCAGTGTTCCAAGCCCTAAAGGAGAAAATCAAGTCGGCAATAGAAAGAAGCAGTCGGTGAGTCGCCGAACGGTTTTGCGATGTAGTGCTATACCGCCCAAAGTTACAGAACTTGAACATGCTGAAGGCCAAAGGAGAAAGGCGATGGAATTAACCAAAGGGCAGATTGCCGAGTAGATTGGTGATCCCGATTTATTGAGCCGAATGGTCCTTCGCAACACATTTTTGGCGACTGTAAATACATTTTAAAATTCTTAGAGTAGTATCTAATATGAGAGTTTTCAATATATAATTGGAATTAGTAGTTTTTGAAGTTGGAGAACTGAGTATTGAGACAATATTTCCTTAGCTTTGAAGATTTCCATTTCTGCAAAATTGGAAGTGGGTGTTGAAGATTATTCATCTTAGACCTCTGTAAAGACAATATTAATCTTACCCAGTTGATGGAAACACAATTTGGTAACGATTTTTATCTTTTTATGATGTCTAGCTAAAACCCAAATTCTTGGGGTGTGATTATGTGATTATGGGTTGATTTAGCTGATGGGTATTGTTAATTGATAGTTTAAATGTTATTTAAAAGTGATTTCATTCAGTAGTTGTGACTTAATCTAAAGAGTTGTAGTTGCAAATGCAACTCTACCTTCGTGTTTTTTGCTTGCTCGATAAAGAGGTTTTAAAACTAAGATTACTGAATTGATGGTCTGTGGGCATTGGGTTGTTATGGGTTCAGCTCGAAAGAGTGAATTCCAAACCCTTTTCCACACATTCAGCTCGAGAGAGAGTGAATAGACTAAAGTGTAGGTTGTACGTAATTGTTGTTTATTGGTGTTCGAGAGAAACCAATTTGATTCGGGGTAAACTGTTCGAGAAAAAGTTTATCCCCACTAAAGTCTAGCTTATTCACTGATTTACAACTATTTACTAGCAATTGCAATTACCCAATTGTGTAAATTTGTCCATAATCCAATCACATCCCAAGAACCTGTCTCGATATTGTCCTTTTCGTGTGATTTGCTATTGTAGTTGATAATTACAATCAAAATCCCCATGTTTGACACTTGTGTCACCCTTAATTTGAACTATGTTTTTACTCGTAACTTTTTATTCCTATGATTGACTAAAGCCTATTCTTACTTGCCTATTGAGTCTCAATTACAAACCACTCCCTTTGGGATTCGACCCCAACTCACTTAGTTGGGTTATATTACTAACTAACAATCCTTGGCAGTTAATATTGGATGAAGTGTCCTGATACGTGAAATTACAAAGCTTCACTAAAACGAGCATAAGATTTTACTCCAAGCTCGAAATTAGTTAAACTTCGTGGCTTTGGAAAGAGGACTCAAAGTCCTTTAATTTGATAGGTCATGGGTAACAAAATAAATTTTGTACTATAAGATATGATCGTTTAAAGTTGCACCAACACTCAAGACCTGACTTGGGTGCAACTGCCTTGACTGGGTGACTTGTATGAACCCCAAGATGGGTTGTCCAAGTCACCACGGGCCGTCTACAGTGTCGTATAGGTGACCCCTCAAAGGGCAGTCCTAGATGGTCACTCACAACATCCTTAACTGACGGTGGTCCCCTACACGGACTGTCTAGGATGTCATGAAGGGTCCATGGTCCATTTCGGCTTCGTGGACCTATGATAGCCTTACATAACTGGAAGAACAAGGTTCTTGAAGAATCTTGAAGAAGAACTTGATTAGAAGCCTTGGAACCCTAGCTTGAAGGATAGCAATCAAGAAAACCTTTTTTGAGATTCTTGAATTACTCTCTTAAAATCTCTATGGACAATAATTATGATTTTTATTAGTGATTCATAATTGTATGGAGGAATTTGAGTTGGAAAGAATGAAATTCTTGGAGAAGGACTTACAAATGAAGAAGAATCTTTATAAGAGATTGAAAGAATCTTGAAAAGATTGAAAGAATCTTGAATGGCGTCTTCTACTTTGATTTTTCCTTAAGGTTTTGTCTTAGGGTTTGAGAGAGAAGAGAATTATGTAAAAATCTGATTGTTTTGGCTCTTTATTTAGTCAAGAAATTCGTTTAGGGTTTTCTTAGAGGTAAAAAGACAAAAACGACCCTTTTTAATGTTTTCCCGTTGGCTAATTCGTCACAGCACTGTATAAGGTTACTAAAATGGTCATAACTTTTTACTCAAAACATGGATTGACGCGTAATTGGTGGTGTTTGAAAGAGGATTCAAATACCGTTAATTTGATAGGTTATGGGCCACATAACTCTTTATATTCTAAGAGATATGGTTGTTTGAAGTTGACCCAAGAAGAATCTTGCATCGAAACTTAATCAATAAGGAAACTTTCAATTCTACTTTGTGCTAGGAGTTTCTAGTGACTTTAATTGATATCCAAAATTATTCTCACACTAAAGAATTTACCTTTACACATATGAGAAATTTAAGAATCACCCGATATGACCCTACAAGTAAATGAAGAATGGTTCAAGTCTTAACTTAGAAATTTTTGGGGTGTTACACAACATCATTTGAGACTTATATTTTACTTTCAAATCAACATAATATATTAGAGGTTTGTACACGTGACAACCAGGTTTTAGAGATTCAGTTAAGTTGACTTGTTATCCGCATTAGTAATTGTTATTAAGCTTTTATTTTTATTTTTATTTTATTTTCCATACTTTATCAAAAAATTTGGGTCTTAGACTGACTTGTCTTGGTGGGATAAGACGAGTGTCATCACATCAATTTTTGGGTTGTGATAGTTAACTCGAGAGAAGAACATAAAAACTTACTATAATTGGTCAAAAGATAACTGTGATAAGTTAAGACTGACGATTGATGAAATATAGTTCAACGATATTATAATCAACACATTGCAGTTTTCTTTTAATAGCTAGTAAACTTAACAGCGCTTTGTGTGGTATATTAGTAAAATTTGAAAATGATCTTTTATAAATTAATTTGAAACAAATGAAAGGATTTATTTTGCTTAGAGCCATAACTTTTTTTTACGTATTAAGAAACGATACCAAAAAATAAAATTAATGTCACCACCCGGACCATCGTGATTGGCAGTCACATCAACTCTATGGTGGGAGAACCATTAATACTAATTAGCTAACCCAAGAACTACACAACTTAATCAATTACTAGGCATTTAAAGTTATGGAAACAGGTTTAAATGCAAGAGTCAAATAGAGTTCCCATAAACTCCCAAAAGATCTAACAACGATTAACAAAACATTGCGAAAAATATTCCCTAGAACCTGAAAGTCAATGTACCAAAACTCTAACAAAGAACCATAAGTCTAAATGGGTCCAACCCAATTAAACAAAAGGAATCTAAAGCACTAGTCTAAGTCCGAAGATGTTGACATAAACAAAAAGAGAACTCATGGCAGCTCGGAAGAGCTGGCTTACCCTTGAATTCAATCATGATTACTGATCTCCTAGATGAGGTCTGTCGGTAGCCATCTAAAGATGCTCTGTACTCAACAAAGAAAGAGCAAGTGCAATATCAGTACACAACTATAGTGTACTGGTAGGATAACGCGACTATCCCAATAAGTGAAACATATACAAGTAATCACAACATAATAAAACAGGCATATACCGAACATGTACAATATGAGTCATTCTTATCAGGATCAATGAACAATTCCACATTCTCAAAATACTTTAATATGGCAAGTCAATGATCCTCTCATGGAACCCACACCCAAACTATTAGTGTACCGGTACGTGGTACCTGATCCAAGTTAGTGTGCCAGACGTGACACCTGATCCCATATATGCGACAGAACGTGGCATCCAAATCCAAGTTAGCGTGTTGGAATGTAACACCCGATCCATTCAACAAGCCGCAATCACAATCACAATGTACATTCTCATAATTATACAATCAAGTGTTTATTCATGGCATTCAATTATTCAATCATACTCATTTACGATTAGTGTGATAAATAATGCAATATTCGCATACATACATGCATTAAGATGAAATAATTACAAACATACATGACATCACAACCATCACCTACCTCGAACAAAGCTTGAATCATCCTAAGAAACTTGATTCTTCCCTTTTCGGATTCTTTCCGCTTGCTCTAGGTCTACAAACAAATAATTCAATACATGGATCATTAATTAAGGTCCAATTTACCCAGATTATAAAAAACCCAAGACTCAAATATGATCCTAAGGTGCATCTATGTTTTTTCCCACCATCCAAAACCGTTCAAAACCCTCCCCCAAGGATATACAATCAAGATTTTACATTCTACGGATCAAAAAACGGAATTGGGGAGCGAAGTCATTACCTTTAGCACCAAAATCCATGGAAAACTGTCGAGAACTTACCTAGGGTCGTCTCCTAGCTCTCAAAAATGAAAATTGCAGAATAATGGTATTTTTGGGGTGTATTTTCAACTTAATTCACGACTGGCCCGCTATGGCGGATCATTTCCCGCTACAGCGGCCCCGACCTGGCGGGAAAAATCCTGTCTTGGAGGCTTGCATGGAAACATTGAGCTAATTTAAGAGTTTCAAACCCCCATTTTACAACACACATTCATCCCATGACACTCAGGAACTACCCTTCCACGCTAAGATTAGTTTCGGGAGTTCTACTCGCCCAAATTCAATTATGTAAAGTCGTACGGGTTCCTTAACGTCTTAGCTATCTACTCATGTGATCAAATTCATAATTAGATCTCCCATTTGTTACCAGATTTCCCCAGACCTCACTGACTCAGATTTCTTCCATATCTAGACTAGGTTGGGAAATTTCAAGTTACTACGAAAAAGTTTTTCAGCCCAAAATTTTCCCCAATGGCTTTTCCCTAACGACGGAATAAGGTTATTACAATGAATCATCAAAATAATTTAGAAACACCTCAAAAAATGATCAGAAGAAAAGATAATTATCTTTTTGAATCAGGTTTTCCCAATAAAAAAAACAGGACAATGATTCTATTTAGGGATATTTATTTATTCATTTATTTATTTGAGGAAATGTTATATATTTAAATTTGATTAATTCAAGTGATAAGTTTAATTAAATAGTGTAGTTATTCATATACATGACAAAATATCTAATTAAACTCATTTTTATTCTAATTAACTTTCAAAAACAAAAGAAGTAAATTAAGATACAATGTAAATTTCAAGTCCTTTACATATAGTTAATTTTAAAAATTTTAATATTAAAGATAAAATATATAGTTGAAACGATAACCCCACATTTCTATATGATAAATAAATGAAGTTATTATAAAATGACTTTTCTTTTGCCAAACTTATATATGTAGAGTGATGAATGAATGATGCATGAAATACATTATCTATTGAATTAAAAAAACTATGCTATTTTTTATTTTTGGAATAATTATTTATTATATTTGCGAACTAATATATGATCATGGAAATTTCAAGTCCTACTTGAAGTTTAATTTCAAATTTGAAATTGTTTTTTCATCCCACTTATCATTTTTGAAGTTGTATTTAACTACATTCAAATATAAATATTATTCCAAATATTTTTTACAATAAGTATAACAAAACACATCTCAATTTTTCTAAATACCAAAAAACAAAAAACAATTGAAATCTATGTCCGAACACCTACTTAAAATATGAAAAAGTCGCTTTAAGAATGTTTGAAATTGTGAATGGACTTACATATTTAATATCACATCTGAAATAAAGAATTTTTTTAGAATAATATGTTGTATCTTCTTTACTCATTATTTTCTTCCTTTTCCTTATTTGCTAACACATCAATTGCACATTAAAACTTGTTTTAAAAACTTTGTAACCTATGAAAAATCACTATTTCATACAATTCAAAGTCAATATTAAAAATAAATAAAGTGAGTGATGGTAGAATGAGACAATAAAAAAAAAGTATTGACAAAGAATCTGACAATATTGATATAGCTTTATTATTGAAAACATAACGGTTGGTTTCCTATTTAAAAATTGCGCAATGAATGTAAACACTTTTTGTTATTTTTAAAATGATAGTAATTTTATTTTTTTATGCAATTAATTTAATAAATATATAAGAGAAATTATTTTTTGATAAAAACATATAAATATCTATGTTGGACTAAGAAATGATCTAGGAATTATAAGGATAAAGGCAAAATCAAATTTTGTAAAAAATTACAATTATTATATAGTTATAATAATTAATTTCTAGAAATAACAAAATAAATAAAGGGAAATAGTACAAAAAGGAAACTAAGTAATTTAAGGAAATAATATAAACAGCATTAATAATGAGAATAAGGGAAGAAAGTAAAACAAATTAATAGCATTGATGATGCTAAGAATTAAATATGGTCGTCTTTGAAATCTTATAATATTTTTAGTCTTTAAAAATTAGAAAAAACTCCAAAAAAATAAAATAAAATTCGATGCATAATTTTTTTGAGAAAAATAATCTTAATTTTGAGCAATTATTTTAATAAAAGTGTCAGAAAAATATTTAAAAATAAAATAAAATAAATAAATATGAGAATTTTATTTTTATAAATCATATAAATATCAATGTTGGACTAAGAAATTATCAAAAAATTATAAGAAAAATGGCAAAATCAAATTCTGGTAAAAAAAACATTGCAATTCCTATGTAGTTATAATAATAATAATTAATTTCTAGGAGTAAACAAATAAAATAAACCAAACATACAAAGAAAGGAAAATAAGTAATTTAAAGAAATAATATAAACAACATTAATTCTGAGATTAAGAGAAAGACGTAAAAGAAATTAATAACATTGATGATGATAAGAATTAAATATGGTCATCTTTATCTTTATAAAATTTTCAGTCTTTTAAAATTAGAAAAAAAAACCTCAAAAATAAAATAAATTTGAGGCATATTTTTTTGGGAAGTGTATTTTTAATCTTGACCAATTAAAGTAAGAAAAATTATTTAAAATTAATAAATATCAATATTGGACTAAAAAATATCACATCACATTTCAATTTTAGCTTTATCATCACATATAAATATCTAAATAAATAAATAAATAATGAATCAAATTTTGTAAAAATATATATGTAATTCTTATAAAGTTGTAATAACTAATTTCTTGAAATAAATAAAATGAAAAGAAGTGATTTAAGGAAATTATATAAATAACATTAATTATAAGATTAAATGACGAAAGTAAAACAGATTAATAACATTGATGATGAAAGAGATTAAATATGATCATTTTTAAAAGAAAAATTGGACAAAATACAATAACAAAACACCAAAAAATAAATAGAATTTCAGGCCTTAGAAATAAATAAATATATATATATATATATATATAAGAAAAATTAAATAAACTTAAGTTAAAGATACAAAAAATAAAACAAAATAAAAGAAGAAGAAAACTTAGTTGAATAAAGAAGAAGAAATAATGTCGTTAGTAAATTTTAAGTAAGGATAAATGAGAAAAAATAACATAATGTTTAATTAAAGATATATAAAAAGAAATTAAGACACAATAAAAGAATATAGGAGTTAAAATATACTTATTCTCCTCCCAATTTAATATGAATTTCCTAAATAGATAGATTTTTTCTCTAAATAAATCCTCTTACCGTTGAAATACTAATCACTCTTCCAATAAATTTCTCAATTAATATGATTTTTTCCCCTCAAAATAAAAGAAATCAACATTCTTTCAAAAAGATTTTTACTTTGAAGAGAAATTTTTGCTACATAATCTTTCTCTTACACCAATATCTTTAGACGGTTCGTGAGAATACTCCTTCTTTCTTTTTTCTTGAAAAAATCACAAGGCCGAGAAATTTGATGGACATCTCAATAAGAAAATTTGATATATGTATATTCATCATAAACAATATGATACCTACTGGGTACCTGTCGCTTTAGTACTCATGCTACACTCTACATTTGTTTTCGTGATGCAGGTCCGAGCACCAGCTATCAGCATTGAGGTCGAGCCTGCATCAGTCTGTTCTAGAGACGAGGGTGAGCTCATGGCATTTTGGGATTTCCTATCTCCATACCGTATTTACATTTTGACTTGCCTTTTGCTTTTTGAGGCAGTCTTGTTTCTGTGGTCCACTTTTGGGACTTGTACACTTTTAATAGTTCTATACATGTGACTTCTAGGTTTTGGGAGGTATCTTTTGTATATAGTTTTGGGTTCCCTTCCGCCTTACTCCTATGTGTTCCGTTTATTTGTGCTTCGCTTAGTTGATGATAGTTCCCCCCTTAGTCCCATTACTCTCATGTTCCGGGACGAACCTATTGGCGGGTTGTTAGGCACCATCATGGCTCGAGAAATCAAGTCGTGACAAGGTAGGTATCAAAGCCCCATGTTCGTCGGTCTCACTTGTACAGAGCTAAGATCTAGAAGAGTCCTGAGGATTTGTACCAACCTGATTCCGTCATTATGGAAAATCCAAAGGAGAAAAATTTTGGGTCAGAAATTTTTTTTGTAGTAACTTGGAATTTCCCAACCTAGTCCAGATTTGGACGAAATCGAAGTCAGTAAGGTCTAGGGTAATCTGGTATCAAATGGGAGATCTAATTATGGTTTTGGTCACATTAATAGATAGCTAAGACGTTAAAGAAACCGTACGACTTTACAGAATCTAATTCATGCGAGTAGAACTCCCGAAACTGATCTTAGCGTGAGAGGGTAATTTCTGAGTGTCATGGGATGAAGGTTTGTTGTGAAATGAGGGTTTAAAACTCTTAATTTAGCTCACTTGTTTTGTGAAAGCCGCTAGGGCAGGAGTTATCCCGCCAGGGTGGGGCCGCTGTGGCGGGTTGGGTCCCGCTCTAGCAAGACAGTCACGACTTAAGTAAGAAATAAACCCCAAAAACGTCATTATTCTGCAAACTTTTTCTTAAGAGTTAGGAGACGACCCTTGGCGATTTCTTGGTAGTTTTCCACAAAATTTGGTGCTAAAGGTAAGGATTTTACTCCCCTAATCCATTTTTCGATCCGTAGAACTTGGATTCTTGATTATTTATTATTGGGGGAGGGTTTTTGGACTGAATTTGATGGTGGGAAAAAGCCCTAGCTTCACCTTAGGATCATGGGTTGGTCTTGGGTTATTGGGTTTGTTATAATCCAGTTAACTAGACATTTGATTGTTGATCCTTGCGTATATTAACTATTTGTAGACCTAGAACAAGCGGGAAGAATCTGGAAAGGAAGATTCAGTTGCGCGCCTTAGAGGATTCAAGCTTGGATTCGAGGTAGGTGATGGTTGTGATTTCATTTTTTGCGTGATGTATGTTAGTAATTGCTTCATTGTAATGCATGTATGTATGTGAATGAAGCCTATTGATCACAACTAATGTGATTGGGTATGAACGAATGATTGTATGCCATGAATCAACACTTGATTGTATGATTATGAGAATGTACATTGTGATTGTGATCTTGGCTTGTTGTAATTGTAATTGGGTATGAACGAACAATTGTATGCCATGAATCAACACTTGATTGTATGATTATGAGAATGTACATTGTGATTGTGATAGTGGCTTGTTGTAATTGTAATTGAATATGAATGAATGATTGAATGCCTTGAATCAACACTTGATAGTATGATTATGAAAATGTACAATATTATTGTGATTGTGGCTTGTTGTAATCGTAAATGAGTATGAATGAATAATTGAATGCCATAAATTAAAACTTGATTGTATGATTATGAGAATGTACATTGTGATTGTGATTGTGGCTTGTTGTAATCGTACATGAGTATGAATGAATAATTGAATGCCATGAATCAACACTTGATTGTATGATTATGAGAATGTATGTTGTGATTGTGATTGTGGCTTGTTGAATGGATTGGGTATCACGTTCTGACACACTAACTTGGATCGAGTGCCACGTTCCGGCACATATATGGGATCGGGTGTCACGTTCGGCACACTAACTTGGATCGGGTACCACGTATCGGTACACTAACAGTTTGGGTATGGGTCCCATGATAGGACCATTGAATTGGGTTTCATGAGCGCACCATTGATTTGTTATATCTACTTGTTATTGAGAATGTGGAATTGTGCATTGCTCCTGAAATGATAATCAATCTATATATATATATATATATATATATATATATATATATTGTGCATGTATGTTTTTATCTTGTTGTAATTCTGATATATGTTGTGCTTAATGGGATAGTCGTGTGATCCTACCAGTTTATTGTGGTTGTGTATTGATACTACACTAGCTCTTTCTTTGTAGAGTACATGGCATCTTCAGGCAGCTACAGATAGACCTCGTTTAAGAGATCAGTGATCAAGATCGAATTCAAGGGTGAGCCAGTCCTTTAGGCTGCCATGGATCTCTCTTGTTTAAGTCCACTCTTTTCGGATACAGACTATTTGTTTAGGGTGTTTGTTTAGTTTCGGGGTTGCGCCCCCTTTTCTTAGACTTCCTGCACTTTAGATGGTTTGGTACAATGACTTTCAGGTTCTATGGTTTGCTATTCCAAATTAGTTTGGCTAGTTTATTTAAACCTTTGGAGTTTATGGCAACTCCCTATTTTTCCTTTAGACATTTAAACCTACTTTTGTATCTTTAAAAGTTGTAGTTTTTGTTAATATGGTTAGTTGGGTTGTAGTAACGGTTCTCCTACTGGAGGGTTAGTGTGGGAGCTAACCACGACGGTCTGGGTCATGACATGATCGGTGCGGAGACGTCTGTGACTTTTCTTTGGGAGGCTATGAGATGTCCTTGGGGAGTTTTCCTATTTTGTATCATTTTGGTGCATTGTTGTCTAGTTAGTTTCATGGAATCTTACTTGTTTCACTGTATCAAGGGATGGCTCGCACGCGCAATAGAAGTCGACCCAGAGGTCGATGCCGGGCTGCAACACCAGCCCGAGAGAGAAGGAGGACTCCAGAGCCAAAGGAGGACCCCTGAGCCGAAGGCGGAGCCTCAATTAGACCAGATCCTCCTTCAGTCGGTGGAGATGGGACCAGCCCACCCACCACCCGCACCAATTGTCACCTCTTATCTTCAAGCTATGCTAACGCAAATTCTAGCGACTATTGGGGCATTCCGTAGCAACAAGCCCCAACACCAGTTCCAGAGCCGGCTCTAGTATCACAGGGTCAGCCTGTAGCAGTGACCTTAGAGGGTTAGAAGCCGCCAGCACCGGCCACCATTCAGCCGGATGTTTTAGACGGAGTTATGCCAATGAGAGAGCAGAAAATGCTCAGGGTTTTTTTGACACTGTCGCAGTCGAGGATTTCTAAGGCAGTTGGCCAGGATGCCAAAGAATTCCTTATTACTTGTCGAGAGCGACCAGAGACTTTGGGGTTGGTGGAGTCGAGGGGAGACGACTTCACAGCTTATCAGTTAGATAGCCCGGCCAAGTAGTAGTGGTGCTCTTTCATGGAAACTGGACCAGCTAGGTCCCCGCCAGTGATGTGGACAAAGTTTTCTGATGCTTTTCTGGCTAGATTTATCCCACGGGACATTAGAGATCGGCTCTATGTTGAGTTCTAAAGGTTAGGGCAGGGCTCCATGATGGTATCTGAGTATGGGGCCAGATTTCATGAGTTATCCCATCATGCCACCATGATCTTAGCCACAGAGGAGGAGTGAGTCACGTGCTTCGTTAGATGGTTGAGGTTGCAGTTGCGTATTGAGTCGTAGTTTATTGTTTGAGCAGGCCACTCTTTTCTTTATGTAGTGGACTATGCCCGCGCACTTGAGCAACTCCATCGCGAGGCCCATGAGGGAAACATCAAGAGAACCAGGCAGGATGACAACTTTAGTGGGGCCTGTCCTAGGCTTAGGGATACTCGGGACTGGGTTCATCAGAGGTTCTACTCGGGTCAGCCTAGTCACCTATTTTAGGTAGCATTGCAGTTATCAGAGGGTGACCAGCACCGTCAAGGTCATTATAGTACTGGTCCAAGTTACGGCCGAGGTGGGTTTCAGAAAGGTTCATCAAGTCGGGGTGGCCGGCCTCCAGCTAGAGAAGGAGGTCACTGCTACAGGCGAGACAAATAGAAGCAGTAGCTCCTCCAGCTAGAGAAGGAGGTCAGCATCAGGGTGTTCAGGGAGATCCTTGGGGAGGCAGGGCAGGTGGCAGAGTGGATACGCATGGTAGAGGCGCCCAAGGCCATTTCTATGCAGCTCCATCTAGAGCAGAGGCTGAGCTGTCAGATGAGGTGATCACAGGTACAGTTCTCTTATGCCATCAGTCCACTTTAGCCTTATTTGATCCTAGTTCTACTTATTCGTATCTGTCCGCCTATTGTTCTCCTCGGTTGGGGGTGAGTCCTGAACCCTTAGTGGTACCATTGCTTGTTTTGAACCCAGTAGAGGATTCTATAGTAGTGGATCAGGTTTATATATCATGTGTGGTGACTATTCGGTGCAGGGTACCCGGATGGTTCTTATTGTGCTTAGTATGGTGATTTTGATTTTATCTTGGGTATGTACTGGTTATCCACTCATTGAGCTGTGTAGGATTGATATTCCAAGACTGTTACTTTATCCATGCATGGTATTCCGCTGTTGGTGTGGCAGGGTTCTCTTAGTCGCACGCCGGTTGGGATGATTTCTTATGTAGAGGCTCAGAGGCTAGCAGTTGGTGGGTGTTTGGGATATTTGGCTTATGTTATAGATGTTAGCAGGGAGGACCCTACAGTTGATTCAGTGCCTATGGTCCGAAAGTTCACAGATGTGTTTCCTAGCCTACCCTTGGAGTAGGATATTGATTTTGCCATTGATTTGGAGTTAGGTACTTATCCTATATCCATCCCGCCGTACCGTATGGCCCGTATAGAGCTCAAGGAGCTCAGTGTTCAGCTTCAGGATCTCTTAGGTAAGGGATTCATTTGGCCTAGTGTATCACCTTTGTGTTGCCCTAGTCCTGTTTGTGAAGAAGAAGGACAGTACTATGCGGATTTGTATTGATTACAGACAGATGAATAAGGTGACAGTGAAGAATCGTTATCCTATGCCTTGTATTGATAATCTATTTGGCCAGCTTCAGGGAGCCGTAGTGTTTTCTAAGATTGACTTAAGATCCGGCTACCATCATTTAAGGATTAAAGCATCGGACATCCCTAAGATAACATTTAGGACCCGTTTTGGCCATTTTGAGCTCTTGGTGATGTCGTTTAGGTTGACTAATGTCCCTGCAGTATTTATGGATTTGATGACTTGTGTATTTAGGCGTTATTTGGACTCCTTCGTCATCGTCTTCATTGATGATATCTTGGTATATTCGAGGATCCATAGTGAGCATGAGCAGCATTTGAGGATAGTGCTCCACACTCTAAGAGATCATCAGTTGTATGTGCGAAGTTCTCAAAGTGCAAGTTTTGGCTTGAGTCCGTAGCATTCTCGGGGGCATGTGATGTCCAAGGATGGAATTATGGTGGAGCCGACGAAGATTGAGGCTTTTCGTGGTTGGGCCAGGCTCACTTCTGTGACGGAAAGTTGGAGCTTTATCGGATTGGTAGGATACTACAGGCATTTTGTCGAGGGTTTCTCTAATATAGCAGTGCCATTGACTCGGTTGACTCGCCAGGATGTTCCCTTTGTGTAGTTAGAGGAGTGCGAAAGAAGCTTTAAGAGGATTAAGGAGTTGTTTACCACCGCTCTTATATTGACTCTTATTGTTGAGGGCGAGGGCTTCACGGTATATTGTGATGCATCCAACATTGGTTTGCGTGGTGTGTTGGTGCAGCAGAGCTGGGTTAATTCATATGCGTCGAGGGAGCATAAGTTGCATGAGCACAACTACCCCACTCATGACTTGGATTTGGCAGTGGTAGTTTTTGCGCTTAAGATTTGAAGGCTTTACCTATATAGAGTTCATTGCAAGATCTACATTAATCACAGGAGCCTTCAGTACATTATGACCCAAAGGGATCTTAATTCGAGGTAGCGCCATTATATTGAGCTCCTGAAGGACTACGACCTCTCTATTCTTTACCATTCGGGCAAGGCAAATGTAGTAGCGAACGCCTTGAGCCAGAAGGCGGGAGTATGGGTAGTCTAGCATTCTTTTCAGTTTCAGAGCGACCTTGGGCCTTGGACATTCAGTCCTTAGCCAATCAGATGATCAGGCTTGATGTTGCAGATTCCAGTCGGGTATTAGCTTATGTGGGAAGTCAGTCCTCCCTTCTTGATCAACTCCACAGTCGTTAGTTCGAGGATGAGTCTCTGGTGGCACTTAGAGATAGAGTATTGGCAGGCGATGCAGGGTAGGCTACTTTAGGTTCAGATGGGGTTTTGAGGTTTGTCGACTGGTTGTGTGTTCCGAGAGTTGGTGATTTGATTCAGGTGATCCTTAGCGAGGCTCGTTATTCCAGGTATTATATACATCTGGCATCGCTAAGATGTATTGTGACTTAAGGAAGCATTACTGGTGGAGCAGTATAAGGAGGAACATCTTAGACTATGTTTCCCATTGCTTGTGTTGCCAGCAGGTGAAGGCCGAGCTTTTGAGATCTGGTGGTGAGTTGCAGAGATTACCCATTCCTGAGTTAATGTGAGAGAGCATCACTATGGATTTCGTGGTGGATTTACCTCAAACTTCTAGAGGTGTTGATAGCATTTGAGTCATCCTAGATAGATTGACCAAGTCAACACACTTCCTTCCAATTCATACTTCATTCAGTGTTGAGAAGTTAGCTCGTATCTACATTCAAGGGATAGGCTGTCTTCATGGTGTGCCTGTTTCTATCATTTTAGACTGGGGTTCACAGTTCACCTCCAGCTTTTGAAGGGTATTTCAGGAGGAGTTGGGCACCCGTGTCGATCTTAGCATAACATTTAACCTGCAAACTGATGGCCAGTAGGTGTGTACTATTCAGGTTCTTGAGGATATGTTGTGGGCCTGTGTTATGAACTTTGGAGGTCAGTTGGACTAGTTCTTGCCTTTGGCGAAGTTTGCGTACAACAACAACTACCATTCTAGCATTAAGATTGCCCTGTTTGAGGCCTTGTACGTTAGGTGTTATCACACTTCATTTGGTTGGTTTAATTATACGAAGCGTAGGCCGCATGGTATAAACTTGTTTTAGGAGGCCTTAGTTCATGTGAGGTTAATTTAGGATAGGCTCAGGACGGCTCGAAGTAGACATGAAAGTTTTGTGGATCGTAGGTGTTGACCTTTGAGGTTTGCCATTGGTGACCGGGTATTTCTCCGAGTATCGCCCATGAAGGGCGTGATGATATTTGGGAGGCGGGACAAGCTTAGCCCCATGTACAGTGGGTCTTTTGAGATTTTGAGGACAGTTCGTGATGTGGCCTATGAGTTAGCTTTATCCCCAACAGTCTCAGCTATTCACCCAATTTTGCATGTTTTGATGTTGCACTGGTATGTTCCAAATGAGTCTCATATGCTCCAGTATGATGTCGTTGAATTGGATGATCACCTGGCCATTATTGAGGAGGCAATTGCAATTTTTGCCAAAGATGTGAGGCAGCTGAGGTCTTGAGCCATTCCTTTGGTAAAGGTCTGTTGGAGGCATCGTCTAGTCGATAAGGCTACCTGGGAGACCGAGTGGGAGATGCGGGAGCAGTTCCCCAGCTTATTTGAGCCCTCAAGTACTTCTTGACTCTTACTTTTACGGATAAAAGTCATTTTAATAGTGGATGTTGTAATGACCCTCCAGGCCATTTTTGTGTTATGCATTCTTTCTGTTGTTTAGAGTGTTCCTGTAGCGACCACAACTCATTTATGACTTGCTGGCACTGACTGTTCGGTCGCCTGGTCGTTCGTTTTGGTTTTATGCCCGTTTTCCTGTTTTGGAGCTTTTAAAACTTGAAAAGTTGATTTCAATCATAACCTTAGGTAAACGACCTCAGATGGGAATTCTGACGGTTGCATCAACTCTAGAGCGGCCAAATTAGGCTAGTAGCATAATTGGCACAAGTCTCGAGGCCATTTTGGTGTGACTTTGTGGTCATTTGGCTCTTTTGCCTGTGAATTTTGGCTTAAGTTTGACTTTGGTCAACATTATGGATAAACGCACTCGAATGAGAATTTCGTCAGTGCGGTTAGTTCCAGAATGGTGAGTTTGGTCTAGAACGACCCTTCGTGAGCTTCTCGGGGCTTCTGGTTTTATTCTGAGGCCCGTAGTGGAAATTTGCTAAAAAAGACATTTGGATGTTGGGCCCACTTATTGTTAAAATGACCTCTTATGGAAATTCCGACTGCGTTATTGAGTTCGGAATGTTGAATTTAGTAGCATAGTTAGTTTATTTTCATCCGGTCTCGAGCGACTTCAAAGGGTCCAGTCAGAGACTTTTCTAAAAAATAGCAAAATTTGTTTTTGCTAGTGCAGACCTTTAGCGACCAGAAATTAGTCTTTTGGGGACTCGATTTAGCTTTTAGCGACCAGAACTACTTCTATTTATTTAGGAAAAAAATCAAATTCAACCTCATTTTGAAACTTCTATATCTCGAGTTCTAGAGCTCCATTTTGGGTTTGAAGTTCGGTGTGATCGCGTTTGCATTGGCTGTGTGGGTGACTGTTCGACGAGTGTTGGAAAGTCTCCGATTGTGGTGTATCCGCGTTATAAGTGGCTGCCCCAAGTCACTTTTTGTGTTAAGTTTTGCATTTTGGTTCATTATTACATGGAGTTGTTCTGAACCCTGATAGGTGCTCTGTTTTGGAACACAAGCTTAAGGAAGGGTTTAGGACCTCTTCACGGAGATAATTCTAAAAATTCTGGAGCGGGTCCCATATTTCTCGATTTTGACTCTGAAATTGGCATGTTTCTGATTTTGATGATTTTAGTGTCTAAACGACAATGTTGGTGCTATGATTCTATTTTTGATAGTGTGGCAGCAATCCGAGGCCATTCGTAAGGGAAAAGCTCTAGCAGAGTGATTTGGAACGCGTATGGTATGCCTTCAAGTAGGCTACAAATTAGTTTCCTTTAGATTGAGCATTATTGTGTAATTTCATGCTGAATTGTGTGAATCTGGGGTGGGCTACTAGTATTTCTTTTCTTCTTCTTAGAAACCACGCAGTATGGTTGATTTTTGGGCTGTTTCGGGGTTAGTACCATGATGTCAGAGGGGTTGTTTATCTGTGGATATTTGTGAATTACATGTTGGGCTGTTTATTTGTCGTTGCATGCATAGTATCTAGTTGGTTGTTTATTTATGTTGGAATTTATCTTTGGTCTTACTCTAGGATAGACTAGTGTTGTCTTCGACCCATGCACCTAGTTGACTTTGGTATGTATCCAACATCGATTGGGATGGACTAGGTCCTTCTAGACTGGCATAGCAGACTTGGGTCTGATAGTTGAGCCTAACTTTGGGCTTTTTATTGCTTATGATCCTTCTAGCTTCTCTCCCCATTTATGTGATGCCAATGCGTTATCAGAGGTGCATCACCAACTTTTAAAGTGTATTTGAGGAGAAGTTGGGCACCCGTGTCAATCTTAGCACAACATTTGACACAGACTGATGGCCAGTTGGAGAGCACTATTCATGTTCTTGAGGATATGTTGTGGGCCTATGTTATGGAGTTTGGAGGTTAGTCTGACCAGTTTTTGTCTTTGGCGGAGTTTGCGTACAACAACAACTACCATTTTAGCATTCAAATGGCCCCATTTGAGGCCTTGTACGGTAGGCGTTGTCGCATTCCAGTTGGTTGGTTTGAGTCTACGGAGCCTAGGTCGTGTGGTGTAGACTTGTTTCATGAAGCCTTAGTTCATGTGAGGTTAATTCAGGATTGGCTCAAGACGGCTCAAAGTAGACATCAGAGTTATGCAGATCGCATCTATCAACTGTTGAGATTTACCGTTAGTGACCGGGTGTTCCTCCGAGTATCGCCCATAAAGAGCGTGATGAGATTTCGGAGGCTGGGAAAGCTTAGCCCCAAGTACATTGGGTCTTTTGAGATTTTGAGGATAATTGGTGATGTGGCCTATGAGTTAGCTTTACCCCAAGAATTCCCAGCTATTCACCCATTTTTCCATGTTTCGATGTTGCCTCGGTATGTTCCAGAGGAGTCTCATATGCTCCAATATGATGTCGTTGAATTGGATGATCACCTGACCTATATTGAGGAGTCAGTTGCTATTTTGGCCAGAGATGTAAGCACTACAACATTTTCGGGTTACGGCCACACTAAATCTGGACAATGTTTGTAAAGTGTTGCCTAAAATATTTTTGGGTACACTTTTAGAGTGTAGCCCAAGTTTTTAACTTTTGGCTTCGATATTATTAGCAACACTTGTAAAGCGTACTCTTTAATGGTATAGGCTACACTTTATAAGCGTTGCTACATTATGATATAATTGACAACAACTATTTACATAAATGGCCACACTTTTAAAGTGTTCTATTTTTATAATTGTAAAAATAACACATTAGAAGTGTGACCTTAAAGTTTTCACTAAAATAATAAATTCCCTCCAACATTTTCAAGTCAGCCCACTCCAATTTTTATTTGGGAAAAAAATTCAAGTCATAAAACATAACCTTTCATCTCTTAGGTTAAGCATTGCCCAAATCAAAAAAAAAAATCCCTATTTCTTGATGAAGAAGAACGCCTTAGCTCCAAATTTGAAATTTTTCACAAAGTAAATTCAAGAATGGAAGAATGGTTTAAAAATTAACAAGTATGTCATCATAAATACAAAAAGTACAGATTTTTCTCAAAGCAAATTGAAGAATGGTTTCAAAATTTCTTTGTTAATCTCTGACATACGAAAATCCCTGATCATTTTCTGATTTTTCACCAACGACAGAACAAAATGCTTCAATGTAGAAGATGATTTCTTAAAGTTTCATCACATTGAAAGGATTTTGTTGGAATAGGGTTTATCAGTTAAATATTTCTATCTTTAAAAGTCGAAATTTATGGCATCTGGGTTTATTGCTTGCATGTGGTTACATATTTAGCTTTAGGGTTTTGATATTGTTGTGTTTGTTGATACTATTTTTTATTTTATTTTTGAGAATCTAGCTCGTAGTTTTATTACCCACATCAGTTGATTCTTTGCACTGTGCATTCATCACTAATTAAGTATGAGAATATATTTTTCATTTGGCTAAAAAGATTATTAGGGCTGAAATCGTCCATGATAATGTAGGTTTCATGTAAATCTTTTAAGCATTATGTTTTTGTTGCTTCGCCTTTATAAGTTTCTAAACTACAGCTTCTTAGATTAACCATAAGGGATTCTTTTCCTAAGAAACAAGGAGAACATAATAATCAAGATTAAGTCACTAAGATAGTAGGCGTTGTTTACCGAAGACTAGAAAAATGACTACAATATTGCCTAGTAATAATGACTGATTCTTGGTTTGCCAAAAGAATATTATAACACTGGGCAACAGTACCAGAGTGTCTAACTTTGTTGTCAAAAATGTGTACACTTGTAAAAATACTTGTGAGACAGGTACAATAGGAAAGGAAACATTACATTTTATATATATGGGAGTGTCGTTTCTAGGTGAAGCTTTAGTATCTCTTGCAATGACAAGTGATGATTTGCGTATGACGTTATTATACCTTGAAAATAGAGGTAGGATGTCATGTTTATGCTTACTTTTTCTCTTATAGTTATACTCTTGTTTCTTAAGATCCAAGCCATTGTATATGATCTTCCACTTAGTTTCCTCATGCTCCTCTGATAGCCTATATCTAGAATTTCATATTTAATAACCAGTCTAATTTGCTATGGAAGTTTTAAGTGATACTAGTTTTACCGAACGTGTGTTGCATGTGATTGCCTCGTCTTTGGATGCATACAACTGTGAAAGAATATCTATTCTATATTTATCCTAATATATCGATGTAATGTATGTATACTCCATTTTATGTAATTTAACTGTGTGAGAGTTTAGTCAATTTATTTTATACTTTTTTTTAACCTACCGTGCATGAGTCAGTGCCAGATTTTGGATAATAGAGTATGAGTAACAAGTTTGACCTCTTTGAAAGTTGATTATCAGTTTGAATGTTAAATAGTAGAACACTTTGTTCTCTTTGAGTATATATATTTGGGTATAATATAGTTGATTGAACTATTATAAATTCTATGCTAACAGGATTGCAAAACAAATTCTGTGTGAACTTACAACTTTTTTCGGAAGAGCAAAAATTCACTGAATGTCAAGAAAAAATTAATTTGTTATTTGTAGGGAAGGCATCCTATGAACGCTTTGGTTCTGTGCAAATTTGAAGTAACTCATACCACAGTGGATTGTATAGCGAGTAAGCCTCTAACGTTATTAGTTCTGCTCCTACGTTAAATGTCTAATAGGTTACATATTATTTTGATAAGGATGAAGTATTCTTAAAGCATTCCAACAAAATTGAATAGACCCTGACAATGAAGTTTAATGTTTGTATGTACTCTTCATTGGATTAACTGTGTCAACTATTGGATTTTTTAGTCATCAATTTCATTTTGGTTTGAAATTCAGTTAATATAGTGTAAGTTTTTATAAATACTGGTCACACCTTTTCTTTGTTTGTATCAAGGTTGTTCTCAATATTGTAACATTGTCAAACTTTATCTGATTCAAACATAAAACTTCTACACGTTGTTCTCTATCCGAAACTTCAAGCCTTATGTTTTACCTATAAAAATGGCTGAATCTTTTAAATTTTTAGTTTTTATGTTTTCGTTATTCTTGCCGTTTTAATTTGGCTCAAATTGGTCGTTTGATTTCTCTACACATGTAAGTAATGGGTAATCTTCTTCCACCAATGGGGAACCAATTTTGTAGTTGCATTTGGTTACATGATTAATCATTGTTTCTCCTCATAACTCGTAATGATTTTTAAATATCTTGAGAAACACACACATAGTGGGGTTGTGTGTTTTTGTGTTAGAAATACTCTACCTTTGTATTTTTGGTAAGGAGGTAGCATCCATTTGAGACTAAGAAGCGATAATTAGGTGTGAGCGAATTAAAGTATATGTACGACTTTTATACATCGAAATGAGTAACTGATATCATAGAGTTATGTAGTGCACGCATGCGGTTGCCTTGTCTTGAGATTCATGCAACTGTGCAATAATATCCATACTATATTTGTCTTGATATATCACTGTGATTGGCTGCATACTCCATTATATGTGATTTAACTGCAATTTTATTCATACTATATATGTTTGTGTTGTGGGGGTTTACAGTTATGTGCTTTTGTGGCATCAAATTGTTTTATTTGTGGTATTTCGGTTGAAAGGATTGTTGGACTATCGATGTCAAAATAAGTCTTATAGTATTAAATTGATGTGCGTGGACTATCAAGTGTTCTTGACAAGTATTCCATCACTAAAACAAAGAGTAAAGGAGAGATGGGGTTTCCTTGACTAAGCCCTCTCCTCCCAGTAAAGTATCCATGGTTTTCCCCATTCACTTTCATTGAGAACATGGTTGTAGTTACACACAACATAATCCATATAATGAACTTTCCAGGAAAACCAAATCCAGTTAGCACTTCTTCTAGAAAATCCCAGCTTACCATATCATAAGCTTTCTTTAGAACATATTGATGGCTTTTTAAATTTCTTCTGATATACTTTGTAGTGTGCAGTCAAAGAAAATAATGAGGAGCCATAATAGTCTGCAATGTTTATACTCGTACAAAGACGGGAAAGTAAATTCAGGCCGATACTCAAGTTGCAATAGTAAGTCTTTAAAAGAGGATTAGTAGTGAAATTAATTCAGACTTATAATTTATATAGTGTGGGGAGTGTGATTCCGTTGAATTTTATCAAGTATGTCTACTTCTTCTTTTTCTTCATGTACAAGTACAAGGAAATATCAAATATATTGTCTTTTCAATTCTTGATCGAAGTTGTTGGACTATTTGCATGAGAGGATGCTATTTTTTGGTGTTTTTGTCAACTTTTTGTGAAATTCAGCTCACATAGGCTTCTCGAACAGTGAATGGCATAGCCCAGTTCAGTCCAACAATAGTAAGAACATGCACCAAAAGTCAGTTGTTACTGTACAGTAAATGATCTGGTCGTTGACACTTTCTGAATTGGATTGGCACATAAAATAACTATTGGCTAACTGGCAGTTCGTTGTTATCCTTTGCCAACACAATTAAATGCATTATGATGAATTTCCTTGACAAAATTATGGTTTAATTCTCCATGTATTACTTGCTGCATCTTTTACCAATGTCAGGCACATGCAGTGATAAATCAATTCTTTGTCGATATATGTTTATTATTTTCTGGGAAAATTTGTTAGATCTTTTTAGGTCTTGATCTCTATTACAAGACTATTGATTTGTTAGGAGAGGGTGATAATTTTATTATAAATTTTTTTAAGTCTCTGGACAATTTGCTCGGAAGGGATGTCAATTAAAGTTAACTTAATGAATCATAAACTCATGATTCGGTTCTTCAAAAGGTATTTTCTATTTCACATTCACAAGAAACTTAAATGACTTTCTATTTATGAGTTAAAACAAATTTAATACCTGTTTATTTTTTGGGAACAATAAGTTAGATAATTAGTGTCTTGAAGACTATATTATGGGATTGTGAACATATTATAGTATTTTCCAATGTTTCTTTGGAAGTCCTTTTTTTCATCTATGATAGTTGGCAAGTTGACAAATTATTTCCCAAAGTTGATTCAATTAATGAGACTAAGGTGTATGCATAAATAGAGCCATTTATACTTCTGCGCAATTTTCTGATGATTCACTCATTTACTTTTGTAAAAAGAGACATCAGTATTGGTCTTTGATTTTTTTAGCTTGTTCTTCCTTTTGAGCATTGATTATATTATCGCTGGTTTTGTTTCTACAATGGTTCATCAGATGACCTTGCATTTTGCCTTCAATGTTGCTGCCAGTAACATGTTGCTGCGTGATTTCTGAGGTTGTTTGGTTTTGATTGCCTTCCTTCTCGAGACAGGTTAAAAGTCATCCATCATATCCTTATCAACTTTTTGGTCTTTGATATTTTTTAGCTAGTTCTTCCTTTTGAGCATTGATTATATTATTGTTGGCTTTGTTTCTACAATGGTTCATCAGATGACCTTGCATTTTGCCTTCCTTGTTACTGTCAGTTACATGTTGCTTCCAGTAAGATGTTGCTGCCTGATTTATGAGGTTGTTTGGTTTTGATTGCCTTCCTTCTCAAGACTGGTTGAATGTCATCCATTATATCCTTATCAACTCTTTGGTCTTTGATTTTTTTAGCATGATTTTCCTTTTGAGCATTGATTCTATCATCGCTGGCTTTGTTTCTACAATGGTTCATCCGATGATTCTAACATTTTTCTATTTGAACAAGGTTTCTTTCTAATGTCTTGTCACTGTTATCTATTACATATGAACATGAAAATGATTACATTAGATTTGTTTAACAGGGATTCTCTCTAATTTTTAATTTCTTTTTGAATGTACAGGGAAATACGGGTGATTGAATTTGAATGGCAAGACGTATGAAAGAGTTTTTGAAGTATATATTTAAGTTTGAATACATTTGATTTTGTGGATTTCATTGCAATTACACATCTTTAAAATATTTTTTTTATGTATGTGTAGTACAAGTCATTATTTTTTGACGTTATTGCAAATCTGTACATTGAAATTATGTATTGTATTAGTTAAATAAATGTCTGAGATTATTTATCAATTATGTATAATGTGATCAGTGAATATACCCAAAAATAATTTCTCAAGAAGAAATTGTGACATATAAATAATTTAAAAGTGTGGTTGTATGAAATAGAAGTGTAGCTATATGAAGTATTGCAAAGCGTGGCTATTGTACCTTATTGGCCACGCTTTTAAAGCGTAGCAGATTAGGCAACACTTAAAAACGTACCCTAAAGTCAAAGGTTACGCTCTTTTAGGCCACCCTTGAAAAAGCGTTGTCTAAAGTCAAAAAGTGTGGCCTATGATAAAAGGCAACACGTTTTGATAGTTTTGGCCACACTTTGTTGGGGTGGCTAAAAGCCTAAAATGTTGTAGTGGAGGCAGTTGAGGTCTATAGCCATTCCTTTGGTGAAGGTCTGTTGAAGGCATCTTCCAATCGAGGAGGCTACCTGGGAGATCGAGCGGGAGTTGTGGGAGCAGTTCCTCAGCTTATTTGATCCCTCAGGTACTTCTTGATTCTTACTTTCGTGGACGAAAGTCCTTTTAGTAGTGGATGTTGTAATGACCTTCCAAGTCATTTCTATGTTTATGCCTTCTTTCCGTCGTTTAGACCATTCCTATAGCGACCACAAGTCATTTATGACTTGCAGGCACTGACTGTTCAGTCGCCTAGTCATTCATTTAAGTTTTATGCCCATTTTCCTATTTTGGAGCTTTCAAAACTTGAAAAGTTAATATCTGTCATAACCTTAGCTAAACGACCTTAGATGGGAATTCTGATGGTTGCATCAGCTCCGAAGAAACCAAATTATGCTAGTAGCTAGGTTGGCATGAGTCCCGAGGCTTTCGGTGTGACTTTAGGGCCATTTGGCGATTTAGCCTTTGAATTTTAGCTTAAGTTTGACTTTGGTCAACATTCTTGATAAACACACTCGGATGAGAATTCCGTCAGCGCGGTTAGTTCCGAAATGTCGAGTTTGGTCTAGAATGACCTTACATGCAATTCTTGGGGCTCCAAGTCTTATTCCATGGCCCGTTGTGGAAATTGGCTAAAAATGGCATTTGGGTGTAGGGGACACTTTTTGTTGAAATGACCTCATATGGAAATTCTGACTTCGTCATCGAGTTCGGAATGTCGAATTTAGAGGGGTAGAATATATGGTTTATTTGGATCAGGTCTCGAAAGAATTCTGAGGGTCTGTTCAGAGACTTTGAAAAAAAATAGTAAAATCTGGTGTTGCTGGTACAGACCTTTAACAACCAGAATTTAGTCTTTTGGGGACCAGATTTAGTTTTTAGCGACTAGAACTGCTACTATTTATATAGCAAAAAATTAGATTCAGCCTCATTTTGAAACTTTGATATCTCGAGCTCTAAAGCTCCATTTTGGGTTCAAAATCCGGTGCATTCAGGTTTGCGTTGGTTGTGTGGGTGACTGTCCAGAGCATGTCGGAAAGTCTCTAATTGTGGTGTATCTGCGTTGTAAGTGGCTGCCCCAAGTCACTTTTTGTGTAATGTTTTGCCTTTTGGTTTGTTGTTGCATGGAGCTGTTCTGAGCCCTGAGAAGTGCTCCCTTTTGGAACACAAGCTCGGGGGAGGATTTAGGACCTTTTCACAAAGTCAATTTTGGAGCGGGTCCCATATTTCCTGATTTTGACACTGAAATTGGTCTCTCTGATTTTGATGATTTTAGTGTCTAAACGGTAGTGCTTGTGCTATGATTCTATTTTTTATAGTGTGGCAGCAATCCGAGGGAGTTCGAAAGGGAAAAACTCCGGTAGAGTGATTTGGAGCGTGCACGGTCGGCCTTCAAGTAAGCTACAACTTCCTCTCATTTAGATTGAGCCTGATTGTGTAATTGTATGCTGAATTGTGTGAATCTGGGGTGGGCTGCTAGTATTTCTTTTCTTCTTCTCAGAAACCACGTTGTAGGGTTAATTTTTGGGCTCTTTCGGGGTTAGTTCCATGCTGTCAGAGGGGTTGTTTATCTATTGGTATTTGTGAATTACCTCTTGGGCTGTTTATTTGTCGTTGCATGTGTAGTATCTAGTTGGTTGTTTATTTATGTTGGAATTTATCTTCGGCCTTAGTCTAGGATAGACTAGTGTTGCCTTAGACCTATGCACCTCGTTGACTTTGGTATGTATCCGATGTCGATTCGGATGGACTAGGTCCTTTTAGACCGTCATAGTAGACTTAGGTTTGATAGTTGAGACTAGATTTGGACATTTTATCGCTTGTGATCCTTCTGGCGTCTCTCCCCATTTATGTAATGCTGATGTGTTATCGAAGGCGTAGTATTTTCCTGGGTTGGGTGTTTCGCAGTCGGTTCTGGTGTGAGGTAGTTAGTAGTGGACATCGATCCATGATGGCTTGGACTGATTCACCATTTTGGTGTGGTTGGTAGTGGACGTCAATCCACGATAGCTTGGAAATTGAGATCCTCTACGAACTTTTTTTTACCCGCACACATTGGCTGGGATTGTGCACGGCCCCATGGAGTGATAGATGACTACCTGGCTGGCATTGGGTAGGGCCCCCAGGGTGATTAGTTGGCTGCATAGTTTGATATAAGTCACTTGAGGTCCTCTTTGGAGTTGACAGGCCCACACACTCTGTCTGGCTAGGGCCCATGGAGTGATAGATGACTACCTGGTTGGCATTGGGTAGGGCCCCCGGGGTGATTAGTTGGCTGCGTAGTTTGATATAAGTCACTTGAGGTCCTCTTTGGAGTTGACAGGCCCACGCACTATATCTGGCTAGGGAAGGCCCCCAGGAGTGTTAGATGGCACACTTGGCTGGCTTGGGCAGCCCCCCCGGAGTGTTAGCCTATTGGGTTGTTGGATTAGGGCTTTTTGAGGGGATGGATATACCCCCGAGCGGCACTCGCCTGGCTGGGTAATTCCCCGGAGTTGCTGGGGGCCTAGGTGGCCCGATGTCGAAGTTAGACTTGTTGACTGAGTTGGAGTTTTTAGTTGTGTCGGTTCGGAGTTGGGTTTCCTTTCGGTTCCGTAGTTGTGGCTTCTCTTTGTACATGTCGGGCTTATGGGAGTCCGTTCAGGTTCTTTTTTATTTGTGCATGAGTGTACCTAGCGTGTCATATGGGGGCCTAGCTGAGTTTAGGTTAAATATTCTTAGACTAGCTCTCTAATTGTTCTGCTCTTATTTCTGTTAACTTTTGTTCTTGTTTGATTTTATTTTTTCCGTCTGTTTTTACCTTTCTTGCTAAGTAGGCCTATGATGCCTATTGGGTACCTGTCGCTTTAGTGCTCATGCTACACTCTAATCTGTTTTCGTGATGCAGGTTCGAGCACCAGCTATCAACTATGAGGTAGAGCCTACATCAGTCTGTTCGTGAGATGAGGGTGGGCTCATGACGTTTTGGGATTTCTTGTCTCTATTCCGTATTTACATTTTGACTTGCCTTTTTCTTTTTGAGGCAGTCTTGTTTTTGTGGTCCACTTTTAGGACTTGTACTCTTTCAGTACTTCTATACATGCGACTTCTAGGTTCTATGAGGTATCTTTTGTACATAGTTTTGGGTTCACTTCCGCCTTCCTCTTATGTGTTCTGTTTATTTGTGCTTCACTTAGTTGAGGATAGTTCCCCCCTCAGTCCCATTACGCTCAAGTTCCGGGATAGGGTTTGGCTTGCCTACTGGTGGGTTGGTAGGGGCCATCATGGCTCGAGAAATCGGGTCGTGACAAATTCTTCAACATAGAAATGTGAAATACCTGATGGACTGCTGCTAACTTTGACAGTAACTCTAACTCATAAGCTACATTTCCAATTCTCTTGGATATCCTGTAAGGACCAATATATCGGGGACTAAGCTTCCCCCTCTTGACAACCCTCATAAAACCCTTCATAGGTGAAACCTTCAAGTACACCCAATCATCCACCTCAAACTCCAAGTCTCTTCTCCTAATATTTGTATAAGTTATGCTTAAAAGTAATAAGGAATCATCTAAAAAGTATGACCCTTTACGCACGTTGGCGTACATTGTTTATGAGGACTTTGAGTTGTCTTAACTCGTCCCCATCTATATATATATATATATATATATAACTCATGCTCATATGTTTTTAAAAAAAACATTACTCCTCCTCAATTTGACATTATTGCTCAAAAGATTTCTCTTAAAAGAGATGATGGTCAAAGCTCCTCATAAACTCATTTAGAAATCAGTGTTTCTTTCATTTTAGATGTAAAAGTGTTACATACTTGGGAATGCTTAGTCCCTTCATACTCATTTTGATAAAATGAACTCAACTCTCCTCATACTCATTTACTCAAGTCTTAATTCAAGTTTAAAAAGATTGAAAAAGACTTCTCAAAGTGACTCAAAGACTTTCTCGAACTTTACTCTTAATCTTTACTTTAATTTGAAAAGTGAAATTAAGAGACATTATTAGGATATATGAAGGATCTCCAGATGGTTTATGAAGGTTTAGATAGTTAGGATTAAGAAGGGAATGAAAGCTCGACTCAAAGGGACAAGTATGAATTGAAAAACGGAGAAGAAAGTGGTCTGACGCTCCAGGTGCAGGTGTGGCGCATCGCGCCAGGACTCCAACTACTTGGGGTTATTTCTGGCTCACTACTGGTGCCCCACGCCAGCCCTTCTAGCGCATCTGGGGCACGCCGCCCCGGCCCTTTTTCAGAACATTTCGACAAATTTTTTTTCTAGATTTTGGGTCTGAATTTACCTAAAATCGATTGGTTCCTTCCAAACATCCTTAGATTCATTAACCCAACACAAGTACATGAAAATCTACTCGATATCTCTCAAGAACAATACTCATTCACAAGATCCTAACCTCAAGAACTCAACAAAACCTGATTATCAAAGAATGAAGCACAAAACCACAAACAACGTAATCAAGAACTCAATATACTCAATTTCATGGATGAATTCGAAATTGGAAACTTATGATTGGCGTGTTGGTGAGCAAACCTATCACTGTGAAAACTTACATACCTAGAAAGAACTAAGTTCTTGGTGATTTTCCCAAAATCTTGAAAAACTTCTTGAAATCTCTTATTTTCTCCTCTTAAACTTTGCCCTAGTTTTCTTGAACACTTTAGACTTGAGTGAAATATAATTTTAATAACCTTTGACCCCGAATTGATTAAACAAAACGTGTAGGTCTAGTGGGGTAAGGAAAAGACCAAAGTACCCCTTCTTAATTCAAATGAATTTCCATAACTGGATAGGCTGAACTCAAACGAGCATATCTCCCTCATCCAAACTCAAAATTTATCAAACTCGGCGGCATTGTAAAGAGGAATCGACGATCTTTGATTTGATATCTCATGGGCCACCTAAATCATCCTGCATCGAAAGTTATGGTCATTTGAAGTTGACCCAAAACTCACAATTTAATAGTAACTTGAACAAACCTCAATTTATCTCTTTCCAATTTAGTTCTTTCTAAATTTAGCTCTTTCTAAGGCCGAGGTGTTATAGATGGATAGATGGATAGATATACTTCTTAAAATTGAAATAACTTCACATTATTTTACTTGAATTTTTTATTGTTTTTATTAATTAATTTTCATAGTTTATAGAATAAATTTAAAATATTTTAACTCAAAAAAATTGATTCTATTGATAATCTTGGTGATACAAAAGTGTGACTAAAATAGTTTTTATGTGGGATCAGTTCTAGACATAAAAAATGAATTATATTTGTGATGTTTTTTTTTCTTTTTAAGACGAGTTTGGAATATGACCATGAAACATATCAATTTCAATTACAAAGGTCAAGGGTTTGACCGACATTTACTCCTTATGAGTAATGAATAAAAAAATTTCTTGAATCTATTGTAGATTCTTAAACTCTGCACTTATATTATATGTGCTACCTAATATCCTTTATATTTGCCTGACACATTAAAAATATATAACACCCCAAATCCAAAAGAAGTCATTAGGGATGACTTCAGAAAAGGTGCAGGTGGCAACCACGAGGACTACCCACATCCCATGTATGGGGCCACAGACTATAGGTGTGGTCCGTGGTAGATGGCCCCTACACTGTCTAAAAGGCTCAAGACCACGGCATGACCAACAAACCGTTGGCCAGACCACGGTCCGTGGTTGGAGGGTCAATGGTTCGCGAGGCCCAAGATGTGGTTTCTGATGACCAACAATGGTCCACTAGGATGGGACATAGGTCAGTCCATGGTCCACTGAATGGGGTCCGTGATTGGTAGGTCGGCAGTTAAGTTCAGGGGTAGTTGAGTCTTTTCCTAATTAATTAAATCCTATTCTACATCATTTTACCCTTCACTAAGACCCCTATATAAGTGTTTTCAACCCCCAAATTAGCCCATTCAAGTCATTCTTCCAAAATCACAAAAAAAGATCAATTCTCCTCTCCAAAATATTTCTCTCTCTAGAAACTTGAAGAAGAAGAAGGATTCAACATAGGGTTTCAACTCAACTCTCAACTCCTCCACTGAAGATTAACATTTGGCTTTGAGGTATAATAGTTTTCATCCACGGATTCGGTCAAGAGTTGGGCTAGACCTCTAACTCCTTTGGATATTAGAAGTTTCTTGGGTTTAGTCGGTTACTATAGAAGGTTTGTTGAGGGATTTTGTTCAATTGCCTTACCATTTACGGCTTGACTCAAAAGAAGGCTAAGTTCGTATGGTTTGAATTATGTGAAAATAGTTTTCAATAGTTGAAAGATAGACTTACTTCCGCTCTGGTGTTGACCTTATTGGAAGGGTCTGATGGTTTTGTGGTTTATTGTGATGCCTCAAGAAATGGGTTAGGGTGTGTGCTTATGCAAAATAGGAAAGTTATTGTGTATGCCTCAAGGCAACTTAAGATTAATGAGAAGAATTATCCTACCCATGACCTTGAACTAGCAGTGGTTGTTTTTGCCTTAAAGATTTGGAGGCACTATTTGTATAGAATTCATGTAGATGTCTTTACTGACCATAAGAGTTTGTAATATGTGCTTAATCAGAAAGATCTAAATCTTCGCCAAAGAAGGTGGCTTGAGTTATTGAAAGATTATGATATGAGTTTTCTCTATCACCCCGAAAAGGCAAATGTGGTGGTGGATGCTCTTAGTCGTTTATCTATGGGTAGTGTTGCCCATTTGAAGAAGTAAAGAGAGAGTTGGTTCGAGATGTTCATAGATTGGCCCGATTAGGTGTTCAGTTAGTGGACTCCACCAAGGGTGGTGTTATGGTTCACAATGGGTCCGAATCATCTTTTTGTGGAGGATGTGAAAGCCAAGCAAGGTCTTGATCCAATTTTGGTAGAATTGAAAGAAGCGTGCTTAAGAAATCCATTGAGGCTTTCTTCCAAGGGAGAGATGGTTACGAAGAAAAACATAATTCAAGTTTGGTGTGACACAAGTATCAAATACCAAATCATGGACTCACCAACATCCCCAACTTAAACTTTTGCTTGTCCTCAAGTAAAACTCAAGTTCAGCAGTTCAAAAAAGATGTCTCAAACAGTGCTACACAAGACTCAATCATGAATGCACACAACAAGACTCAACTTACTCATGCAAGGATCAATTGTGCACTCAAAGACCCAAGTTCTGACTCACCATTACCAAAGAATCTCAAGCTCACATTATTTGCTTCAAATGCAAGTTCAAGCTCCACAAAGGTGATCAAATGACCTCACACAAAGAATGATTCCATATTTACACACAATGTTTAACAATTTTAAAGCTCCGGAATCAAATGCAACGCTCACACTCACAAAGATGAACACAGTGCATGACTTCACCCATAGGTTTGCTCGTATTTTCCAATCAACACTTGTTTTAGCTCACTCAAGATTAAAAAGGTCTTTTCAAGGCTTGTAACGGGGTTGAGTGCAAAGGTATGGTCATTTAGGCTCAATGGCTATAGTCCTCATGAAATGTGGTGTGAACAACACTTCCTTTCCCTTTCTTCATCATTTTTCATTCGTTCTCACAAGTCATCCCCTTATTCACTTTCCATGGACTATTGGAAACCCTATTTCTTTTTGCATTTTCACAACTTTATTCCGCAACTTTTTTCTTTCTTTTTCTTTTTCATTTTTTTTTGTATGGACGGGTTCTATTTTTTTGAAAACATGGGTAAAAGGGGACTTTCTTGCACTTCTTGATTTACCTTCTCTTTTCACCACACCCCCAACTTAGGCTTTTGGCCTAAGTTGGCTATTCAAACAAACCACAAATCATGAGGATTATGGGTAATGGATCAATAAAAGGTCACAATGTCATTAAGTTTCTTCCAAGAAAAGGTTAAGGCTCAAAAGGTGCTCAAAAGGGGTTCACACACTCACAAGGTAGGCCACAAAAGAGGTATAATGTCAAATTGTTTCTCACTCTTTAAAGTTGCCTAAGATCATATCAAGAGATTGCATCACTTAGTCAACCAGACCAACGGGGTAAATTCTAGGTGTCATCACACATGGTTCACGGTAAGCTCATCACACAAGGCATTGACACCAAAGTCAAACAAGACTCCACACTTTCGCTAGTGTGCAATGTTCATCACAAGAGACTCAATTCGATACTTGGCTAGTCATAACAAGATGCAAAGAGTTCACATATTGTCTATGCAACTTCATTCGGCCTCATCGTAGCCGCATATTAATTTTTGTTCGATTATGAGCACTATTCAAGTCATCGGTATTGATAAAAACCGATACTCAAATTTGCAAAAGAACAGCCACAATCAACAAAAATAATAGGTGGCAAAAATTTTCAGAAGGGTCAAAAATCATTTACAATTAAAAATACGGAGCCACAAGCTCAATCCTTCCACAAAAAGCAGTGTACAACACAATTTCAGCTCAAAACCCAAATATATAAACAAAACATCAATATTCACAAAAAGTCACACAAAAGGTGGGCCTCAGCCCACCACAAATAAAGTCATTTGTCCTCAAATGCACACAAAAATATCCAAAAGTTAAAATAAAGTAAGACAGATAGGGAGGTAAAGAGGGGATCATGTCTACGCAGTCGCTCCATCTGTCTGGGTATCAGTGCCCGGTGCATCAGTCTAATCTCGGGCCTCAGTACCCAGAGTCTCCTCAAAAGGAATAGTAGTACCAGACCCACTAGGAGCTGCCATGGACGTCTCGATTAGTGATGTCTGGATCACCGACTGCATAATTGTCTCCTCAAGGTCTGGCAGGTCTCCATATATACTCTCCTCCGTATCTCTATCTGCTCCTCGTCGGTCTTAACGTCTGACTCATCAACTGCTGCCTCATCCCTGTGTACATCTCCGGTGGTATCCGAAGGAATCTCTGAAGTCTCTGGAGTGTCCAAATCATCTGCAGCCTCCCTCAATGAAGTGAAGTCGGTAGACTTCAGATAGTCTCTGTCCTTCCTCAAGTCAGCTACCTCGGATCTCAAAGTCGTAACCTCGAAGGTCTCCCCCTGCCTACTCTCACAAACTGTGACTCTAGTAGCAAGATCATCAACAGAAGCCCGGAGGGGGGGGGGGGGTCACAGTGCAGCTAGAATAGCAGCCTCAATTATTAATGGGACAAAATCTCTCTAACCGAGTTTCCCTCATGTCAGCTGAATAGGCCAAATGCCCTATATTTAGGATCATCACCTGAGTAATCTTGGTCTGCTAGGAGGAAGTAGAGGTGCCTGGAGCCTGTGAAAAAGAGGAAGGAGGGGCAGAAGTACCTGAAGGCCCGGAGGCCGGAGTAGGCAAAGATGCCTCTACAGGTATCAGATCTATATCCACCTCCGGGGATGTGTCCACCAGAGCTGTCCTCCTCCTGTCAGCCTCCTCTCTAGTATACTTGGCCTCAATGCACCGGATGTCAGTGGAGGAAGATGGGGTTACCTCAATGTCCCTCATATCATCCCGAGGTACTGTAGCTCACCTGCATAACTCTGTGATCAAGATTGGGAAAGGTAAGGAAGTGTGCCTTTGCTTGGCCCTCATGGACATCTCCTACTCAATAAGAAGTCCCAGGTCGATGCTCCTCCGGGATATGACAGCTCCAAGGCATGTTGCCTTAGGATGGCGCATAATAGACTCGTTCTGGGATAGCATTATGGTGCTGCTGATGAAGCCAAACCAGAAACGAGCGGCAATACTCAAATCCCTATTTTCAATAGGGGCTCCAGCCGCGATCCACCTAAGGGTGGTATCAGAAATCAAAGGTGCCAGCCAGCCCTTCAAATCATCTAAGGACTGAGCAACATGTAATCCAACACAAGTGTGCGTAGAATGCAGAGTTCTACCCAGTACATTGTTTATGTACTCACTATTGCACCCAACTTCTTTTTGCCGTACCATGACAGACTTCACTGGTCTGAACTCGCTCGCCTTCTTCTTGCTCTACGAGACTAATTCACCATAGGCTGTAAAGAACTCCCAGACTGTAACGACCCGAGAGCACCCCCTAGCCATTACATGCGTATTCGACCTCTCGGAGGTCTTAGACAAGCCTTAGCATTCATTCATTGCATAGATCATAAAAATCACTAAGAATTTAAAACTTTTATTCAATAAAACCATAAGACTTCAAGAGTCATCAACATTTGAAAATATCAACACGCAAGCGGAACTACTAAGTCTCTTTAGCCAATCTTACACAAGAACTTAAAACATACTAAGGGACACAACCCTTTACAAATGAAATGAAACTTAAGTGTCTATCACAATGACTAAGAAACTTCTAAACATAGTCCTCGAATTTTGAGGACATACCAAAGACTTGGAATAGTGAAGCAATCCAAGGAACTCCAAAGCACAATCTCCTCCTAGTTACTACAACCTACACTTGTAGTAAAATAGAAGAAAGGGGTTAGTACAACACACGTTCTAAGTATGAGGATATGCAAAACATGCTAAAATGGACATTTGTTTGGAAGCTATGCTTACATGCTATTTTGATAAAATCTCATGAACATCAACATAATAGGCACCTTACAAGGCACAACCAACAATACAAAGTCATATGCTTCACAATACCTCATAAACATACATAACCCATTTACCTTTACCTTCTTGCCTTGGGCCTCCACCTTAAGTAACCCTTAAGCAATACCTTTGTGCAATGTATGGGCAACATCCCATACCATCACCCACACTAAGGCATCACCTTAAGGTCACACAAATTGCATTTACCATGCATACCTCAACCTTCACCAATTAATCACATAAGACATATAAGCACATAAGCCAACAAGTCACTTCATAAAGCTAGAACACTCATCAAATGTCATCCCAAGACTCACCTAAGTAAGACATGGTGAGGTAGCCTATACTACCTCTCCATACCACACCCAAGTGATCCTTAGGGCTACACAAGACAAGCTCCCTTCACATCTCAACATAAATCGTTGATTCAACTTAATGCATTTACACAACTTCATTCACTAATGACATACGATCATCACATACATTCAATTCAACATAAGCACTTACATTCAATTCATTATGACTCACTTTCACATTACCATGCTCAAAGACCAACGCTTTCATTAATTAGCCCAAAGAGACTCATTCATTCATTATCATTACTAAGATACACCAAGATCTCCCTTAAATGTCAACTTGTGCAATGTCTAGATGATGTCCCATTCCACCACCTATCCTAAGTAGTACACCCTTAAGAGACCCTAGTTCATTCATTTATTAATGTGGAGGAAGAGCCTTAACCGACATAGACCATGGAGTTGACATTGAATCCCGGTAGTAACCCTTACCGGATGAGGGATCCCCACTTGCCTAAGGTAGGGTCATTCTTTTAGCCTTTAGTGGTAGAGACCACTAGCTAGTCCTATGTGGGCACAAAGTTAAGGGATATAAGGATTGCTTCTAAGTACCCACATCTCAACTAACGAAGGGGCACCCATCTTAAAAGTTGCTACTAAATACTCACATCTCATCTAATGAAGGAGTATCCACCCATCTTCATATCCTCTCGGTGCTAGAAATTACTCCCCCATGGAGTTTGGACATTTATTTCATTCATTCATTTAGAAATAAGGATTGCTACTAAGTACTCTCATCTGAACTCACGAAGGAGTACCCATCCTAGCCCAACATTCATTCATTTAGGGATAAGGATTGCTACTAAGTACTCTCATCTCAACTCACGAAGGAGTACTCATCCTAACCCACATTCATTCATTTAGGAAGCTCTTGGATTCAAAGATGAGAAAACCTTTCATCTAGGAACCCCATTCATTTAAAGGAGTACTTTATGAGACTATCCTTACAATAGACCCA